>VWYH01001054.1:155000-171538 GCA_013399365.1 Pampusana beccarii | reverse complement strand
AAAAAAAAAAAAAATCAAAGCTAATGCGACATTGTCACACATTGACTGCTAAGCACTCCCTATCCACCTACTTACCCAGGGCTTGTGGATTTGTCATGTCATATTCTATGACAGTCAGATAATAATATCTCACCCCGGATAAGATGCATGGATTTTAAAAATGTCAGTCAACATGACTGATTTTTTTATTTAGCATTTCAAAATCCCCTTATTTTCACCTGCCTTGGAAAAAAAAAAAAAAAAAAAAATCTGGGCTGCGTATCCCTCTTTATATGCCATATCTCAGCGAGATGAATATGTTGGCTTATTGGACAGTAAAAGGCCAGTCTCTAGGTGACAATTGGGCAGCCATTATTCAGCATTTTATTCATGCATATTTAGAGGATGGTAATGAGGATTTTTGCATTGTTGCATGAAAATGGTCAATTCCCAGCAGTTTTGATGGAAAGGAAGTGAAACATATGAGATAGCTAAGTGTCCAGTCACAGCTGGGATTTCAAATGATTTTCCTTCACTTAGCCGTGCACTCTGCCTCTCAGACAGGACTGGCTCGGGCAAGGTGAACTCAGTCCTCTCTCCTCATCCCCGTTTGAGCAGGTTTTTACACCTTACTTTTGCTGTTATTACCTATTACTGAACAACAACATGAATTTGCTAATTTCTGTGCCATCGGTACACCCTGCCTCCCTCCTTAAACATGTGCATTTCTTTTCAAAAGAGATTTAAAATATATTTTTAATATGATTGAATAGCACCAGGAAATTAGTGCTTGTAAACCTGCCTAATAGCAATAAATTATTTACCGTTTCAAATGACAGCTCCTTGTATGGAGTACAATCACAGTCATGTATGGATGGAATAACACTATTTCCTCTTTAATCTTTAAAGATGCATTTTTATTTTCCATCATGCTAACTGTCTCAGTGACTGTTAAGCCTCTTTATCCAGCTCTTGAATGGCCAGACTAAATGTTTTTCGCTGTGTGTAATTAGAGAAGGCAATGAACACTTTGTCAGGGTAAATGTAATTTATTTACCGTACCTCCATGCTCAGTCAATATTTGCCTTTCACAGTTATAAAAGAGTGGTTGGTTAATACTTCAGTACCAGCAAATGTGCTAAAGGTGTACAGCTTAAGAAAATATGGGCAAGAAGCTTTATATGCTGGTATTTTGATCAGTGAATATGGTCAGTTTGATGTATTGGGTAAAAAATCTCTGTGAAGGGACATGTTTATGGCGGCAGAGCACTATCTGCACTGCGTTTATTTGAAGGTTTATGGTTGAGTCTTAGAACTCGAACCACAGATTTTAAAATACACTTTTAGGCTGAAAATAACCCTGGGACAAATTAGTGTCCCTAATCCTCCTGAACAGCACCTCACCTTCCTGAGAGACCCCTCCTACGCCAGGGAATCACCGTTGTCTGAGTGTGACCCAGAATATCCAAATGTGGCCCCAAATTCTTCTGGCTGTTTCAGCAGAGGCTGGGCTGGGCAGCAGGACCTTGTGCACGCTGCCATGGACCTCAGCTTAGCAAAGCATTTGAGCTGTCTTATAGAACTACCACCTTGGTGGACTGAACCCACTAAAAATATCATGTCTAACACTCCGTGTGGTGTGCAGGGGCTGTGTAGGGCTGGATACCACTTAAATCTCTCCAAAATTCAGTGCAGGTGTCTTTTGTGGGAGGCACCCATTGAACTGGGAGTGTGGTCGTGCATATGAAGCTTCAGCTTTAGCTCAGACTCCTTGGGATGGGCTGGGACTACAACATTGCCCATCTCTTACCGATCCAGTGGGATCAGCGCTGGAACGGAGCAAAAGCTTTGTACAAGTTTAAAGTTCTCACTTTACGTTGCAATCAGTGTGTTTGCTTTAAGGGCTTGTACATCATCTTTCCAGCTATTATACTTGGAAATTCTTTGTTTACAACAGGTTCTAGTATTTCAAGGGTCCTTGCTCTGACAAATATATTGTGATTATTTGTTTGGAGAAATTCTCAGTCTACAGCTTTTTCTCTTTGCACCTTCACCTGATTGCAGCCTGTCTCAGGAGAGGTTAAAAACAACCCAGTGCTGTCCAGGTGAGAAAAATTAACTTTTTAACCTTCTGTTTTGTCCAGAGACCTGGGTTAGGCTGAGGTTTAACCACTGGTGCAGAGGGTTGCAGGCATGCTGTGTTTACACCATTTTGTTCTGTTTGGAAGGGTTTGCAACAAGGACATTTTATTTTCCCCTGTCACTCAGGGTGATGCAGTGACTGACTAAAAAGAATAATAATTGCTATGGCAGAGCTTGTATTTTTGTGATGCTTTGTTACGCCCTTACCAGCTGGCCCCATTTAATCCAAGATGAGTTGATGATCTCCAGGACCTCCCAGCATGTCAGTGTAGGATCCAGCAATCCAGGTTTGTTTCCATTTCACACCCCTCAGGATGAGCTCGATGCACTGTCAAGCTCGTGAACTGTATTAAAATGGGGATCCTCTGCAGAGCCGTAAGTGCAGGGGATTGCAGGGGATCTGTTCTGGGGCAGGTGGACCATCCTCCCGGGCCTCCTGAGTGCGGTTCAGCTTGGCAGAACAGCAGGGAGCTGGCAATGGCATCCCTGGGAGGTCCCTGCCCAGGGACTCACTGGGAGCTCAGGGAAGCACAAGGAGGACAGGCCTTAGGAGAAGACTTCGGCACTTGGTCTGGGCCATCAGTGCACACGAGGCAGCTTTTTAAGGTCAAAATTGTGATTTGAAAAGCCTGGCTCAATATCCGGCTCATTGTACTTGAATTTGCCTTGCTGTTATCTCCCATGGACGTCCTCACTGCATTCAAGACAAGGCCAATGGTGCCACGTCACCACGGGGCTGGTTGGGTGGGCAGTCTTGGAGCAGCTACAGCGTGTGCATAGCTGAGCAGAGAGGAGCCACCCCTGGCACCGTGTCCCTGCTGTGTGGCCTCAGCGGTGACCCAGCATGGGGCTGGGGGTGCCTGCCCCAGGTGGGACACCTGGAATCACCCTAGGGTTGGGTCACCCCTAATCCTGAGTGCGTTGGATGGGAGGGTGGAGGTCACTCCATGGGGCTGGTGACTGCACTGGGGTGATGCTCACCCCATGGGGCTGGTGACATTGGGGTAGGGGTCACCCCATGAGGCCAGTGACTACACTGGAGTGATGGTCACCCTGTGGGGCTGGTGACTGCACTGGGGTGATGCTCACCCCATGGGGCTGGTGACATTGGAGTGGGGGTTACCCTGTGGGGCTGTTGACTGCACTGGGATGGTGCTCACCCCATGGGGACAGTGACTGCACTGGGGTGACGCTCACCCCATGGGGACAGTGACTACACCGGGATGATGGCCACTCCGTGGGTCTCCCACCAGGTTGTAGAGGGCCCCACCCAGCCCATGCTGCCCCACTGCCAACCAATCCCCACACTGAGAGAGCTGCTCTCCACCAATCCTCTGCTTCCACCTGTCCCACCCTCTGGCCAATCCCAGCCCTGCCTGAGGGTATTTAAGCCCTGGTCCAGGCCAGGTTGCTCAGTGCTGCTGGTGGCTGTATTGGGTGCCTCTTGTGGGGCTCTGCCTGGGCAGTGTCTGTGGGTCCCTGTTCCTCTCTGCTACTTGGCCTGGTGACACCCCAGAGGCCATGGAGCTTCTGTCCATAGAAAAGCAGGACCCGACACAGAAGGGGCTGTTGCTGTGCCCATGCCCCAGGGAGGATGCTGCTGAGCCTGGGCTGGTGGGGCTGCAGCTGGGGAAGGCCCATGGTCACTCAAGGATGAGGAGGGTGCCTGCTGCAGCCTCTGCAATGATGGTAAGTGTCTTTAACTCAAAAAACTGCATGCCAGCTGCAGAGCTGGGCTTACTGCTGCCTTGGTGGTACTGAGAAGCACTGAATTTGCTGAACCTGTGAGTGATTAATCCTTCAGCAAGACACCATTACAGAGGGCATCTGCTGCTGGCAGCAGTGTGATGGTGAGTGTGGGCCAGAGCAGGGTAGCCCCATGGTGGTGGCTGTATGGAGCATCACTCAACCTCTCCCTTGTATTACTGGTAGGATTTGGTTGCCCCAACATGGTCAACTGGGTCTCAGGTTGTTGGTACAACATTGGCCTGGGGTGCAGAAGCTTTAGCTGTCCCCCTCCGTTACACCATTGGGAGAAGGTGTCATCTCCTACCTGGTGTTGACTCTCAGACCTTCACTTTCCACGTTCAGCACCAAGTATCTTCTAGGTCTTATTTGCATGGAGGTTTCGATGAGCGACTATCAGCAGGGGTTCCTGATGTTGTCTTTGCACACACATAGGAAAGCATTACACACATCGCACGAAGTTTGACACCTAATAGTACAGGTGAAACAGTATCATTCTCACACTTTCTCTCAAGGTTAGAGAGCTTTAATGGTAGAGCTCATGATGTTAAGAAAAGAAGAAAGTCAAATGACTCTCGGATGTCAATCCAAAAGTGTGTGCCAAATAGTAAAGGCTAATACAGTATGTCCTTGGTAATGCAGTCCTCTTATCTCTACCAAGGTGTTTGCTACAACAGAGTTAGTTCCTTCCTTAGCTGAGGGAGGGGAAGGCAGGGAACTGCAGGTGAGCAGTGGAGATCAAAATCACCTGCATCAGCTCTGCTCAAGGGCTCAGGGATGAGCTGGGAGACAGCACGTGGCAGAACTGTTGATGTGCAGACATCTGCGTGATTCCAGGCTGTTTAGGAGAAATACAGGTTTTCCAGTGAAAAGCCATGGTGGGTAAATCCTCTACTCTCCAAAACAACGTAGAGTCCATAATTACTGGATGTGCACACACTTGACTAGATAGCAGTAGAATACAGAGAGAAACATGAGGAAAATCTATTTTGAAGCCAAATTAGCAACTTTTTGTATTCCCATCATGTGAAATAAGACTAGAATTCTGACAATATGTGTGATGCTTTCTATAAAATCCCATTTTAATCAGTGATGACAGTTTGACATTTTTCCAGCTGCTTAGAAGCACTAGACAGTCAAGTATCTCAGTAGGGCATGGGTTGGCATGCTGGGATGTATGTAAGCTTTAACTTTCCTCCCACTCACTGACTTACGATGGTATTCGAAGAACAAGGGGGGAAAAAAGCTTTCTGCAGGTTTCACACTAGCTTATGCCATCTGTGTTTTTAGCCTTGTCTTGTAAAAGTAAAATCTTCACTTTGAAAATGTATCCAGATGCTGCCGGCTAGTATTATCATTCTCAGTAGCAAGTGAGGATTTTATTTATAAAATGTCCTGGCCTTTGCTGAACAATTCATGGTTCTGCACACTTGAGGGACATATAAATAGCAATTAAAACACAATTCAGAGTAATGCTTAGGCTCTTACAGAAAGTGACATCAATTTAAAGGAAGGGATAATGTGCTGGGCTGGACATCAATCAAAAGGAGGAAAAAAAAAGTTGTCTAAAGCAGCATTTAAATGATGGGATAAAGCATCCAGGAGAACAGGATCCACAACATGGGGGCTGGCAGATAAAAGACACCCGAGTGAGGATACTGAGCTTGATGAGACCACCCATCCCAGACAATGTCTACTCCGAAGCCCTACCCAAGGCAACCTCCCTGCCAAAGAGTACTGCAGCCATACAGCCTGTTTCCTTTGAAGAGAGGTCTCTGTAGGTGACGGAACAGATATAGTCTGGGGTAAAAGGGAGATAATTTGTGAATTGTTTAGTATCTTCCACCACATCCTAGTCAGATCTCTTATCCTAGCCTGCCAGATCCTATCTTCACCTGCCTTAGATGTGTCCACAGCTTTGGTTACTATTGCCACCATCTGGTCACCACATCTTCTCCATTATTGTATTTATCTTCTCAATGCTCTTCTCAAGTAAGGAAACACTGAAAAGAATCCTTTTTTATAAATGGAAATCTGACATAAAATGTGCCCGCAGTCCCGCTGTTCACAGCCTTGCAGCGTGCTGCATGTCTTTGTACCTCCTGAAGTCTCCAAGCCCCAGGTCTTTACCTTTGCTGTGAACTTTTATGTCGTATGCCTGGTTATTTCTGTTCTGCTCTGCCCAATCCCTCTGCTTTACTGTTCCTGTCATCTCTTGTCGCTTGCTTTTGTTTCCTCCCTTCTGTTTCTCAGTGGAGTGGAGACCAATCTACTCTCCCGTGCACAAGTTTTTGTTTAGATTGGTACTTCTGTGGAGCAAGACACAAAGTCTCGGTTCACAACTCACTGTGTACACACACAGCATCTTGCTGGCTGCATAAACAATGAGAATAAACCAGATTCAAATTATCACTATTGTAGCAGCACAAGGATAGGCCTGTAAAATCAATGCTATGGACCTAACCTGCATGCATAGTTACTGCAATTATGCATAAAAATAATCATTTAGAGGGTTGGTAGGGACATTTAACTTGACATGCACTTGCACAACTACTTAGTGTTCGTGTAGTTTTAAGCACAAGTGCCCTGTGCGATCTGTACGGCACTGGGGCCACTGGAATTGGACTCTCAGTCAGAAGCTGTTGGTTTATTTTTAGTTGCAGAATTGCATTGCTGGATTGTTTCGGGAATTCAGGAGTGTTGTCTGAAGAGTTTCAAAAACTCACTTCTCTACATCTGAGCT
Organism: Pampusana beccarii; assembly: GCA_013399365.1. Lineage (NCBI taxonomy): Eukaryota > Metazoa > Chordata > Aves > Columbiformes > Columbidae > Pampusana > Pampusana beccarii. The sequence continues at coordinate 164,928 of VWYH01001054.1, read as the reverse complement.
TCGTATCTTCCAGCTTCAGACAAGCAATTGGATCTATTAGCTCTAGCACTCTACTTTTACAAAAAGCAGGCATTAAATTGAGGAAACAGCTATAAATAAGTGGAGAATTTGCACCTGCAGATTAAAAAGCCTGTCTGAGAAATCAGGACTATGTTTGTTGTCTTTTTTTCTGTGCTGAGTGTATTTTTTAAAAACTAGTTTTATGGAACAGAATGCATGAAAAAAGCCCAAGACATTTAGATCAAGGAGTTAGAGATCTAATCAGAATGTTGATGACTTATTTACAAGTGTTTTCTCAGCCATGTTGCTTTTCTCTAATTTCTACAGGATATCCTTTTCCTTCAAAGTCTCCAGAAATTACAAGGCAGGCTGCTTTTTTTCAGGGGCTATCTGTTAGGAGGCTGACAAGATGAATTAGTAAAATAATTGCTGTTAAACTCATACAGTACTTGCTATATTTAAAGTGTTTAGTCTGGATAAGTGGTTCTCTGTTAAGGCACAATCATTCTTTCTCAAAACCAGATGATTTTTGATACATTTCAATCTCTGTTCAAACTGCTTATTTTCCCTTTCCTAGTGTCTAGTGATGTTTTGTGCAGTGCAAGACATTATTTGGTTTTATGCTGAAAAATCCATCTTTTCCCACCTCTTCAGATTACAGATCTTCATGACAGAGTAGGGGGGCGGGGGGGAAGTCCAAATCCTTTATTTGAAACTATCGATTCTGGTGATAATTATCAAAGATTTAGTTCCTTTGACTTTAGATGAACCATTAACCATGTCCCCAGTTTATAAATCCAGTCACTAGTAAAAATCTGCGTGGGTGAACTCGAACAGAAAGTTCGGTGCGTGTCTGTGTGGGTTTTTCCAGCGGGGCTGCAGCAGCGCTCGTCCTCGGAGAATCCCCAGGGTTCTGAAGATGATTAATGATAACAAAGCTTTCCCTATTGTGTTAGCGGATAGGAAGGAAGGAAGAGTACTCTAAAAAGAGAGTGCATAGAATTTCTGAGTATTGAAGTTCAGGAGTAGAGTTTAACCCTTTAAAACGGCTACATAATTTCTCCCAGTTATGCGGGGAAGATGAAAACTACTTTCTTCGTCTTCAAAAATCTGCCTACTGGCTGTATTAGCAGATTTCTGCAGCAAGGACGAGCAGAGGGAAACCAATGCACTGAGATGTAGCAATGCTTCTGGAGGAGTTGGGCTGCTTGCAATATAGCAAACAGTTAGGCACACCCACAATCCACTTAGGTTTAGCTTTTAGAAATGTGTTAGAGATTTCTGCTAATGGGTTTTCCCTGTGGGCAGCATTACCAACCTGATTATACAGGTTTTAAGAAACTCTCTTAGGAAGATTCTTTTTCATCATAAGTTTTGACATTGACCTACTAAACTGGGTAATTTAGCATTTTATTTCCTAAGAATGGAAAAGAAAATTGAATATTTCATGACAAGAGAGGGATTATAGTAACTCTGTTCTTTATAGGAAACCTATCATGTCCGGGGGCCAGATCGTGCTTCTGAGATCTGTGCGTCTACACGAAGATCTCAACGCCTGCTTTCAGAACTGCAGCTGGAGCACCTTGGCTGTGATACTCCCCGAATGACTTGCTGTGGAAGGTTCTACAATATGTGCTTCTGACTACAGCTTGGAGCTGGAGCTGAGATGTGAGTCATTTGCACCTTCTGACTGGAAAAGCTTTGCTGAACAGGTGATACATTTGCAACCACATTCATTTTTGTAGGCACCTTCCGTCTTAACGAAAACAGGGCAGATCGTGGCCAGGGTGGCTCTGGTTGCCTGTGGGCCTCTGAACTGATTGTTGGTTTCCCAAAAATCTAAAAGTTCCTCTAGGTTGAGGAGCATCTTTTGAACAGAGGTGGAGAGCAAACCTCTGCCTTCTCCCCCTGTGATGCATTGCAAGAGAATCTTTGTGAAGAAATTACGGTGGCGATTGCATCACAAAAACCTCACTCCTAAAGCTAACTGGGAGGATGTGGCAATTTAGCCCTAGTGACTTAATTGCAATGTTCCTTTAATAGCAATTATTCTTTTCCATGAAGGGGTACCAAATGCAACCTGATTATTAGTTGGCTGAAAAACAGGAATGCTTTGTTTCACTAAGACATGTTACCTGATACAGTGGAGCTGGAATTCCATTAAAAAAATGTACCAGGAATTTTTAAACTGGTTTTACAGCAGATAAATTTTATCACAATACTGTCTCTTTAAAACATCGCAAATGCTGTAGTACTTGGCCAGCTCTCCTGCTAATATGCTGTGGTTTAAAATAGTTCGCTGCCTACTCCAGTCTCCCAATCTTACATATCTGGACACAATTCTTGTTGTCGGTCTAGGCAAAACAGTATTTTACAGAAGTGTCATTTAGTATCTACTTAGAGCTTTAGAGTGAAATATTCAAAGTTGTGCTTGTAAGGAATCTATTTGGTATTAATTGTTCTACTACATTTACTAATTTGCTATTATTCTTAGGCATGGAGTTGGAAGAGTATTACTAACCCTCTAGCTCAGGGGTGCAAAACTCATTTTCACTGGGAGCCACATCAACTATTCCTACGTTTATACAGTCCTAAAATTACATTTGGCCCTTTGAAGGCAACCGCAAGGCTGACGTGGCCCCAGTGAAAATGAGTTTGACGCCCCTGAAATAGCTGATCCCAGAGAAAAGTAATGGCTTGTCGGGACTGTGATATTTGATAGTTTCCTTCCTCTCAGTCCCTTCATCTTTCTGTATTCTCCTCCTTTCTCTACTTGACTTTACCCTCTGGAGTGCCCAGCGTTGGAGGGTGTCCCAGCATGGCAGCACTGCGAGGCTGTGTGGTCATGGGGTGGTCAGCAGGGGAAGAGGAGGAAGCATCTCCGAAGAATGTCCAGAAAAATTAAAATATAGCATTGCATTGGCTCTGAGTGAGAATGTTCACGTATGACCGTACTTATCTGACTGCATTATTGATGCACGTGTGGAAAATACAATGTATGTGGCAGGGGTGAAACATCTTGCTCTTCAGTAACCTTCTAAAAATAGCCTGGAAAAAAAATACTTAGCATTTCTGTGATGCCTGCTCTAATGTCTCGGAGCACTTCTCCACTGCGACTTCAGTCCCAAAGTAGGATTCAAGCAGGAGCAGCTGAGCTGAGGTGTTTTTTTTTGTTCTACTTCTGGGGTTCGCATCAGCGCCGGTTACCGAGTTGCCGCCGATGACCCAGTCCCACATGTGGCCGGGTCCTTCTCTTTGCAGCATTCTCAGCCTCAAACGCCGGGTTAAGATTTCTTCCTGTGCTCTGACCCCACCGTGGTGGGTAAACAGGCCGGAGCAGCATAAAAGGGCTGGAAGCCCTGTTTCTGGCTGGAGGAGAATTCCCTCGGCACGGGCTCTGCACAGACGCTCCCCCAGATGTCTGGTACCTTTGGTGTGCAAATGGGGGGACCCTGCTTGGCGGCCAGCACGGCTCCTTTCAAGTCCTCCTTTAGTTCCCGCTGTGTGTCTTTCCCCTCTACTGCAGAGAGGAGAACGCTCCGGGTTTGTTATGTTTAAATTACACTATCTTTTATATTAGGACAGATCAAAAACTAACACCCGAACCGTTTTCAGTTCACATAGCTATGTAAGCAACTGTCTCATAATTGAAATAGTTAATTAAAATGTACGTGTGCCCTCAACAAAAGCAAAATTGTTCTGCGGAGTTGCTGCTAGCGTGAACAAGACAACATTCAGAGATTTCTCAGTCACTATATAAAAGCAGTTCCAATCCCACCTTTAAAAAAACCCACAAAATTCTTCACATAAATAAATATTCCACTTGCATAATTTATAAATTACTTTGGTTAAAAATGTTAAATTGCCAAGAAGCCTGACTGCAACTGGTCTGATTCTTCTTTTTTATATACATATTAAAAAAAAAAAAAAAAAAAAAAAAAGAAAAAGAGAATGTTGAAACAGCTGAGGTTGGTTTGGTTGAGGGTTAGTGTTTGGGTAAGAAGCCTCCAAGGAAAACTGAAGTGCTGAATGAACACCACTCCATGGTAATTAGTGAGTGGTATTTTTCCCTTGGAGTCAGCTCCTGAATCCATGAAATAGCCAGTGATGGGAATGGGGAGGAACACTGGATGGAGAAGATAGTAACTTTCTCAGTGAGACATCATGTTGAGATTGTGGCCATTTCATTAAAGATATGTAGGTGCTTCTAGCAGAAGGAATGTAAATTTTGTTGTGTTGGCCAGAGTGTGAGCGATTAGTTTAAGTTATAGCTACCTTTTTTTTCCTATTATATCCTCAACTCAGACATGGCATTGTAGTGTTATATTAAATGGTTGCTGTCTTCCATGCTTGAGATATCTGAATTCAGTGGTTGGCAAAACGTTCCCTGCTTATATAGTTCAGTCCGTAGAGCACTTTAGGACCTTCAAATACATATTTGTCCTTAAACTGGCTTCAAAAAGTACTTTTCTGCACATAAACAGATAAATCTTCTTCAAAGATCTGTGAAACAGTGTACGTCATAACTATTGGTATATATCTTAAAAGGACTTGTCAGTATGCATACTAGGGAATCAGAAGGTAAGACTTTGTTTTTTTCAGTTATGTGGCTTCCACTACAAATACAAATACAGTATCAGACCTGGTATGGCAGTTGTAGAAAACTGTAAAGCAGTTGGAGTTCTGCTTCTTTCCTTATAGTGATTACCTGGACATGTCAAGGGTTTGATGAAGTGTGGTTCTCCTTGTAAGACCACTTATTTACTTAACTCAGCTTGGAAGAGATCAGTATTTTATGCCAGGTTATATCTCTGATGTAGAAAAGATGATGGTCTCAGTCAAGATGCTGAGAACATTGAAATAATCACTGCCGTGCATAATTCTTTGGCTTCTTCAGTGGGAAGACCATGGCTGTAGAACAGGGGTGTCAAACTCATTTTCACCGGGGCCACATCAGCTTCGCAGTTGCCTTCAAAAGGCCGAATGTAATTTTAGGACTGTATCAATCATTGATTGATACAAGCTGATGTGGCCCTGGTGAAAATGAGTTTGACACCCCTGCTGTAGAGGATGAGACTCTATCCTTTTGAAAGATATTACTGTGAATAAAGCTCACCATAAAATACAACTGAAGGAGTTTCAAACTTGAATGTTGATGCTTTTTTCTGTTTTTTAGATAGTTCCACCTCCTTGCTGCTTCAAGAACAACTTGTTCTTTAATATACAAGAGGAATCAGTACTCAACACAAATATTATTCGTTTTTCTTTTTAAAAAAAGAAAGCCATATAGCTCTGGCAGTCACCAAATTTTGAAATGTATAACTGAACATGAGGATTGATTTTTTTATTTATTTTTAAGAATGGTTTTTGAAATGGTTTAGCTGGGTAATAAATCAATGAGTTAACTAGTGAATGACCTTTGAATGTTTTTCCCTGTCCCTTCCCAGAACTGTCAATCAGCTAAAGGCTTGACATTTTTTGCACAGAAGAGTTTGGTTTTTGAGAGGAAACAATGCTTTTTCACTAAACATGAATTTTCACAGAAATTAGTTTAAAATGTTGGGATTTTCACTGAAAATACACTGCTTTCTTTATGGCTGTGACGGCTTCTCACCATTTTTAGGGTTCTGCCTTCATTGCTGTTCCTTGTGATGCTGTATTTGCTCTTGTGTTTTTGGAGGTAGGCTGAGGTTATATGATGGTATGCTTGGCATAGGTTTGGCAGGGGACTCAGACTGATGCTTCACTTTTAGGTCCTTTGAGGTGTTTGATGGGAATCGGTGGCATTTAGGGAATACATCACGTGGTTAAAACCAGGCATATGTGAAGCGGTGGCTTAGCTGGGGCTTTAGATCAAGTTTTGTGTATTGTGGCTGTGGACTGTTCTTTCCATCTATTAAAGTGATATCCTGTTTTCCCAAGAATATCATATTTAGGAGAAAGCTAGACAAGAATTCTTCTAAGTAAAAGACCTTTTTTTTCTGTACTTCACATAATAGCAGTTCAGTGAGATAAAAATAGTACCGAAAACAAATTAAACTTTCAAATGAGAGGATATTAGAGTTTGGTCATCTTAAAAGTTGGTATTGGCCTTTTATCTGAGAGAGTATTTTTTCCTTTTATTGATTTTTTTTTTTTTTTTTTTCCTCAATGTTGCCAAGGTTTCTCACTGCTTTGCTGTTGCTTTCTCATAAAACTCTCCGCAATTCTTAAGGGAAACATTCTCATTAAGGCTGCAGTGGTAAAAGAAATCTTTATGGCAAGGTTAGGAAGTATTTCTAATGATTTGGAGGTATTTTTTGAGGCAATTTATCCTTACAGTGGTTATTTAAAACCAAAATAAAACTCAGAATAATAAGACCTATTCTTTTCCATGCGAGTCCTGGACTTCAACGGGGAATGATACATGAAACCATTGAAAATACTGTAGAACAGTAAAACCAACTTTCCGAATGGAGAAGAAAGGAGTTTTAAAGGAGTTTTACTGGTAAGACTACTAGCTGTAGCCTTAGCAAGCAATACGAGTGCATTTGTGTGGCTTGCTCTGTTTTGCATAAGAGTAAGCTACCTCACCCCATGTGAATGTGCAGTAATTAGCACGGAGTTAATAGTATACCTGGATATTGCAGCTTATTATGCAGTCACACTACCACGTAGGCCAGCCCTATGCTGTGCAAAAGTAGGGCATGTTTACGCTGCTGTTACTATATCAACACTACAGCTTGTACTACACCGGGTTACAAACACCTGTGCTATAACGACTACAACTAGATGAGCATGCAAATGCGTGAAGCTGGCCTTAGCTGTAGTGAGCTGTGAGGAGGACAGTAGGTTATACCAGTGATGACGACAAAATGGAATTACTGTCTAAAAGTCCAGCAGATCTGCAGGGATCTAGTATTATTTTTTTTAATATTCAAAGCACATGTAAGTACATTATTTAAGGACAATTTCATTTTTTCTGGATAAAATAATTTGTATTCACAGAGCAACTTTGCCATGGGAGACTGAACTTCAGGACACCACGGATCTTTTTGCAATATGTGCTATACATTAAGGTGCCTGTCAGAACTTGTTAGCTGGCTTTCTCCTGATTCCCACCAACTGAATGACACTAAAATTCCCTTTATGTTACTTCCTTGTGTAATGAGCTGGTGAGAGGTCCAAAGAGGTAGAAATGAGGTGCCATCACTGTGTTGCTGCCCAACTCCTTTCAAGACATCAACAAGCATTCCATGTGCTGTTCTAAATGCGCTCTACAAACCACAGCTTGGGGCTGTTACCCAAAGGCTCAGAACCTCTATGTTTAAGACTTAATAGAGAGATTCTTGAGAGATTTATAGTTAGAAAACAAATAAGTGGTGTGTAGATGCGTGCATGTGTAGACACAAGGATGTAGATACAGGGTTTCAAAAATCTGTAGATCAATTTAAAGCAGATGAGTCATTTTATAAGCAGTTATAAAGGACGGAGGGAACAGCAGAAGTACACGGTCCCCTTCACCTGAGGTTCTCAGGTCACTTTAGAAATGTAATTGATCAAACTTCTTCACACGCTGGTGAAGCTGGTGAGAGGGATGTGATGCTGTTTAACAGATTGGGTGATTGTCCCAGGTCTTTGGGTGCGACAGTGCTGAAGCTGCAGCTTTGGCACCATGACTGTAAAGCTGTGGTGTGTCCTTCTCATCCGACACCAAAGCAGCAGCATCTTCTCCAGTGCACACCTGCTCGTGGTGTTTTAGAAGCTTTCTAAGAAAGAATGGGAAAAAAAAACCAAAACAAAACCCACAAAGTTGCTGTGAGGTCACTGTGACATAGATTCTTCTTGAGCATGATGCATAGATATTGACTGCAGGTTTTTGAAGCTGTGTGTTAAAAAACGACAACAAAATATTTTTCAGAATCTCTGAATGCATTTTCAATATGTACAGTATTTACAGTGAGTGGAGTGTGTAGGAACTGCAGTGCTTGTATTTAGTGAGACACACGAAGCCACAGCACCAATTGAATCTTCGCAAGTTCGTCAACTGCAGGTGCAACAGCAGATCAGCATTTTACCAGGTTGGATGGAACTCTGGCTAAAAAGCAGATAATCTCTGTGAGCACATCAAAAAATTGGGTCTACTTTCACTAGCTTTCTGGTTAGTTTTTAGCTGATGTGTCCCCTCACAGTGAATATAGTGAATGGTGGTTCTGTGAAGCATTTTGGTAGCACAGCCCTTCCTCTGCAGCTATGGTGCTGCTGATTCTCTGAATCTACACTTGCTATCTAGGATGGTAACCTAAAAACTGTTTGGCTGGTAATTGCCAAGCCCCTCTGCCCTAGAATGGATTCTGACTTATTTTTGGATCTGGGGACCTCTAATACAGATGGATGTCTCTCAATAGTTACAATAATGCTTGGAATTTAGGTTCAGAGAGATATCTGGAGGGAGAGGCTTTCTTGCTAAGTATTTATTCAGTCTGCCAACGCACAACCCTGGGAAGCTGCCTCTAGAACACTTACATGTCAAAGAGCGTGCCCAAAAGTGACTCGCGGTGTGCTTTTTGGTTAAAATACTGAATTACTGTCTGAGCAGGGTGAACATTTTGCTTTTACCCCAGAAAAGCTGAGGAATAGTTTTTCGGTGGTACATGCTGTGTGCCAGCCCAATGTGCCACAGCTGGCCTGGGAGCTGGTGCTTGGTGACAGGCTGGAGGCTGGCTTGAAAACAAGGGTGATCTTCCGCTCGACCTCTTTAAGGAGAGAGGCTTGATCGTGCACCATGGGAAGCAGAATAAATACAGCCCTTCAGTGTCAACAGAGCACTCAGCTGTGGGTGGGATAAGTTAAAGCCTTGTCTGAGGTTATTAAATAAGAGACTAATTGTAGTTGTGCTTTTGGTAGCTCACTGATTTCATTCTCTGGCTGTAATCTGCGAGGAGCATCACAGTCATTAAAATGCACTGGTACCCTGCTAATAGTTAGTGAAGAATTGCACTCCAATAAAAATACACTGTTGAAACAATAGAACAATAATTTATCCAATGTAGTGTCTCCCGGGGATTATAGTTGAATACGCTTGTTTCTCATTTTGAGCACATTCACTGGAATTTGCAAATGCAGATTAGCAAATGGTTACAACAAAGTAAGAACATTTATGTCACATGCACTTAATCATGGATTGCTGTGTGAGCAGCGCTTGTGCATGGGCATACATCAAAGCTGATACCTATCTATGTTGTAATGTATTCCTCCACATGACCATATCCAATACACGGTACTTATTATTCCATTAGCACCCAAACCACAAACCCTTTCTAATATCCATCTGTGAAGATGCAAATAACTGTATACTTTGTTTTATTAAGGATCAGCCATTAGGGGGTCACTGGTTAAAAGTCTGAAGATCATTAGAGGGATTTTTAAAAAATAAACAAACATCTGTTGTCATATATCTTGAAGAGTTCCTGTTGTACTGATGCAATTTTTATCTGTGGTGATGATGTTGTCATGGGAACATATGCACAAGGGAATTAAATGATGTCAGGAAAAGTATAAATGATGCAAACACACCTAATTTGAAATATTAATTACCACCCTTCACACTACTCCAAAGAACAATTCAATCTGATTTTTATTTCAGATGTAGGGAAAAATGTGACACTTTTGTCTAACAATAAGTAGCTTACATTGTTGTACCAAAGTGAGTATGAGTCAGTGAGTTAATCTGCATTGGCAGCATTTGCACTGGGGACCATCTGCAGCTCTGCTTGTCTGAGCATCAGTAATATTCCTCTGTGAATATCTCATCTTGATGGTCAGGGGAGGCAGGCAGCCTCTTTAAAGAGTTCCATAAATGCTTATAATTGCTGCATTAAACTTCAGTTTATTATTTTCTCCAGGTGCAGGTATGCGGATGATATGAAACCCCAGTGCATTTACATAC
>VWYH01001054.1:35000-152500 GCA_013399365.1 Pampusana beccarii | reverse complement strand
ATGTGCACTAGGGTCAGAACAGCATTTACATCTCATATCTGCATCATTAAGTGAACAGACAGATCCACAGAACACTCTTTTGAAGGGGGAAGGTACCCAATAAACTACCGTGTTTCTGTATTTCTACATTTTTCTTATTTAAAGGGGGTTCATTCTTAAACTAGGCCTTGCAGCTATGCAGCTCTCATGTTTTCCCATGACAGCCATACCTTTGAAATTCCAAGTTCTTGCCAGTTTTCCCCCTGCTTTTACACATCAGTAAAGATGGAATGTTTTGCTTTTGGACACCTGGTGTCCTGAAAGAAAATTTCTGCTTAAAGTTCAGCTGTTGCCTAATTTTGTTGAGTTGGCATTTATGTCCTATGCTAGTAATAGGTTGGGCTGACTTCATGAGATCTTTTTCATTTCAGGCTCTCTTCAGAAAACTTGTTCAAATGTTTGGTACCTCTCTCTCCTTCTAACAATGTGTCATTTGTGAACACTTTGTCCTGAAAAATGAAATTACACCGTATAGATTAGTTTGTGGGTTTTGTTTTGTTTTTTTTTTCTTTTCCCCCCTGCCCCCGGATAATTTCTAACACATTCGGATACCGGCTCAAAAAACTGTTTGTTGTGTAAGGTGGATGTCTATGCAACTTGCTGTAGATTTCTTTGTAGTTGGGGAGAAGAACATTCAGGACTAATGGGGCTGGGCCGCTAACAGGGTACAGCTGTGGTTGATTAATCCAGATCATCTCACTCTACTCACTATAGCATGTGTGTTTTAATTTTTTATTACTTAAGAATTTCTTTTGAAATTATGCTGATTAAAAAGGTCATATTTCCATCACTGCCTACATTAGTTCAACCTTGTAAAATTTACTTCACCCACTCAGCTGGGTGGAGTGACTTTTTTATGAATGAGCAGACGTTACAGCTGAGCTGTTGATTTTTACATTACTTCATTAATTTATTCACGAGAAATGTTTTAATCCGAAAGACTCCACTGTGAACAAGTGGCAAGATTCCCAGGTTCTGTGACACCCTGGCAATTCGATGGCATCTTCTTCACACTCTGAAATGGAGACATTCTCCAATCTGACATAAGCAAATGTAGTATGTGCAGAATGTTGCGTTTTAACATTGTATTTGGTGTGATGGTCTTTGTTAGTTCACCTGAGTGAAACAGTCCCTGCCTGTACAAATCAGTGTAACTCCGTGTAAGTCAGATAAACAATTGGGCCTTGTTTTGTGTTATCTTGCAATATTCTCGGGTGAGCCCTTGTGATGGTCTTCGTTCTTTCTCTCTCCATCATCACATAGCAAGGGTGCAATCCTAAGGTTGAGAGATTTCTAGTTACCCTAATTTGTTTGATATAATCCCACGGATTAAAAAAAAAAAAAAGTTATTTATTTACTCAAGATATTCACTCTCAGTTTGTGGAAATACCTCATAGCAGTTATGGTAGGGAGCGCTGGAGGACTGGGCACTCAAGAGAAGAACTAATGAGAATTTTGAAACTTGAGGGAGGTGAAACAATTTTGGACTGTGGCATTAGCACATTGACTAAATATTTCTGCTATATGGAGAAGTAGGTGTTGGGAAATACTGAGGATTCTTTAGATTTTGTAGTTATCAGTGAAAATATCTTCATGTCATAAAGGTGTATTTTGAAGATTATTTTTACAGTCAGAATAGCTGAAATAGCTAACAAAATTAGCTGTATTTAATTTTTTTTTTTTTTAAAGCTCACATCCTGGATTAGGGCTGTGCTGTAAGTGGCCAGCTCTGTGATGGGTTTTGTTGTAGAGCAATGCACAAACATGTGATGTAGCACAGTCCTTGGGAAACCTGGGTGTATGGTGTACTTAGTACAACGATGACAGCTTTTTTAGCTCTACAAGGACAGAGCTGCGTACTGCACAACCTCCAAGTACGTATTGGGAGCCCTACTCAGCACTGCTGATGGCATTGGGGAAAACCAAGGATACCTTTCTTAATGCAGCCAGTGTTGAGAACTTCATTTCCTTAAAAAGAAATCTGGAAGAATTCCCAGTTTATTTATGTGTGCCTCTAACTTCAGAGGGTATGACTATACTAAGACACTGTGAGCAAAATTAATAGTAGAGGGTTTTCTTGTTCTTTTGCAATATTCTCATTTTTGTGCTCCTAATGATCTTGGCTCTTTCTTCCTCCATCATCACATAACAGGGGTACAAATCCTAAGAGAAAATAAACATGTACATTGGTTCCTCGTTGGCTCAAGATCATGTAATTCGGGGTTGATGAACAACAAACGGTGAATTTGGGTAGACTAATTCTAACTGAATTCTCATTGAGAACAGAAACTAAGAACAATATTTTAATCCACTTATCTCTCAACTATAGTTATCCCACATTTTAACTGTTTTTTATCTTAGTAGGTTTTATGGGGATCAGACACAGACAACCGAAGGGGCTATTTTAGTGACATTTGTAACACAATTGTATGAAGGAAACATTTTAAAGCTTTGCTTGAGAGTCTGTTCTACGAAGGCTGGACCAGAAGTGATGTCTAATTCAGAAAATGTTGTTTGTGTTGCTTCCAAGGTGAATTTAAGCTGTTGGGTCAATCCCTTATCACTGGTAGTTTATCAAACATAAATAAATTACACTGTACTTTTCAGAGGTTCTTTTTCAATAAAGCATTTAAACATGTTACTTGTTTTGCTGAGTTAAGGTAAAAGTTTAATTTAGGCTGGAAACCTCGTTTCCAGACATTTTCAAATTTTGGTGACGATTAGTCTTTATAATGAACCAACCCCATTCCCCTTGAAATGAGCAAGGCTAAACTTTGGGATGATCAAACTGTGCATCCTTTTCTGATTTGGTGGGTTGAAGGGTACTTGCAGAGTGCTAATTTATTAAATATTTTTGCATTTCATCAGTTCTTATGGTGCTTTTTCCCCTGTTGGAAATCTTCATTACGTTTTACATTTAGGCTGAATTCAAATTAATTATTGCAAGAGGTTTTGCTCTTCTCCATGACTTATTTCTGGCTGATCAGTGGTCCATGGTCAGCACTCAAACTTCCAAGAGGCTTAAAACATGTTGAACACTTTGACCTTTAGGGAGATCAAACCAAAGAGGATGGAGGGAGTGTTTTAATTTGTAGGAGAGCACTGTATTCCGATTTTAACTCGGGTTGTTCGAACAATTGTTATCCTCTTAAAAAAGATGTTTCAGGCCTGTTTTGTGTCACTGGTCTCTACTTTGTAGCTACCAAACTGGAATCGCCTCTGAAAGCTTTTCTCCTGGATATTAGTTTAACTCTCAGTTCTTCTCTCTGTCCTGTGTCTGTGCATTTCAGAAGTCTGAGATGCTACACGAAAGGCTGATGAACAGCAACAGAAATCTTATGGCAAGCACAAAGTCCTGCTCAGGTGACACCTGTAACAGCTTCCACTGAGATTGTCCCAAAAAGGACACGATTTCCAGGTGACAGATACTGCATCATCTTCTATTGAGAAGAGGGGGAAGCATTAGCTTTTGCCTCACGCTGGTCTTTTTGGAGTAGATATTAATCCAGTCCAGAAGCTCAGACCTAGAATTTGGGATTTGAGGGAAAGGTTGGAACTGAGATCTGAATTTTGCTAAGCTGTCCTGCTTTTAGATTTGATTGCAATAGTGTTAGGGAATAGATCTGCCACAGGTGTTTCCAATACGGCAGATTTTCAGGCACGTTTGTCAGGTGCAGACACTGACTTAGACCCAGGTGAATTTTGGTCTGAGTAATCAAACTGAGTCACTCCCATCCCTACAAGTGCTGTGGAGATGACTGGACTTCTACTCACAAGAGAGCAAGGTCAGGAAGGTTTTCTTCCATGTCTTTTTGCCATAACAAATCCTATCTGATCTGGTGCACTCTGATCCAGAAAGTGTTATCCAAAATTCATGTGTTTGCTGTGGACATGTACAGGCAAGATGTAGTTATGAGTTGATATTAGATGATGATACTTTTGCTGTGCATTTGTTTTGGCAGAGAAATGGTAGTTTCAGTGGTTTTAAGCTGTGTGATGTGATGTTATGTTCTGGGAAATTTAAGTCCAGTTAAGGCAGCCTGAGGATTACAGTGGGTATTAGTGTTAGCCAATTACAAAAAAAACCCCACTTGACAAATTACATGTCAACCCCTACCCAGCTGTGGCTGTTGAAATGCAGGTCCAGATGCAAGACTGGCATCTTGGGTGTATCTTTGCTATGCTGAAATACAGTGGCAAAAAGCAACAATATTCTCCTGTCTCTTAGCTAGCAGTTAATCGAGCTCTGTGTCTCAAATATCGCCTCAATGATCAGGAGTTCTTAACTGCTCACATTTTTCATTCCTCCCATCACCTGAGAAGGCTCATCTATCGTTAAACCAAGCAGCATCGACTTTCAGGTAAAATAAGATGAAACAAAGCAAAACCTTCTTCTTGTTCTGTGGTGTTTGTTTAATTTTAATTCTGATGCAAAATAGTTTTTCTAGCTTAGTTATGAGTGGAAAAACTGCTGTCACTTTGTACAGCGTTTCAGCGCCAAGCTCTTAAAAGCAGTGCTACTGGAAATGGTAAAGACCTGGGAGGTCACCTACTAATGGTTATTCCCAAGCAGGACTTTTCCCTGTAGTGTGTGTGTATTTATTTATATTTCCCCTAGAGCTTTACCAAGTCTTGTTTTTTTAAAACTCCCTATTAGTAGGGCTCTACTTATTTCTCTTGGGAAATTATTGCCCATGGAAAAGGTTTCGCAAGAAATTTTTCCTATTACATGTTAATCAAAATTCGCATTACCAGATTCAGTTACTAATGCAGAGGTCCTTGGTGAGAAGTTTTGCTGTCTTAGATGAACTGTTGTCTGCTGCTGATCACGTTCTATCTTTCTGAGCTCTGTGGCTGCTGTTGGTACATCTGATGCATCGCTTCTTTTCTCCGTGGACCTGATTAGAGCTCACTTGATCGTAGCATCCCTTTTCCTGGATCACTGTGCTGCTTGGAGTAGAGCAGAATAAGCCCGTTTTTTAGATTTCCTGTGACAAGTGATCTTTTCCAGCCACAAACCAGGGCCCAGGCTGCCTGCGGATACGGTACAGGAGGGACAAGCACACACTTGGTTCAGAGGAGCAGTCACCGCAGGAGGTGCTGCCTCCTCCTCTTCTCTGCTTTTGTCTTTTTTGTCATTTCTTCTTGTTCTAACATCAGTTGTCCCAATGAGGGGGCTTCCTTCGATACGGGGCCACGTCCTGGGTTGAGTATTAAAAGTGGCAGGTTTTGTAATTCATTGGAATTCAGTGTTCAGAAATATCTCCCATATGGAAGAAAAAGGTCAGTAAGAATATAATGAAGAGAGGCACAAGGCTAGAGAAACTTAGAAACAGACCTGCAGACTAAGCATTTGGCAGCTGGTTCATATATTTTTTTTAAAAATTAATTTGAACTACTAAACTCCTGGGTTCAGTCCCGTTCATAGCTGGTATGAGTACAGAGGAGCATAAATGAAGCCAGTGGAGTTATGCTGAGTTTAGATTAATGTTAAACGTCTTGGGTAGTGCATCTATTTAATGAACTTATTATACAATCCCTTTGTGAAAAGATCTTCAGTGATTTCTCCTAAAAAAAAAAAAAATATTGCATTATGCTCTTGTTCTGATAATTTTAGCTCGCTCTCTTTTCTGTCATTCATATTTTAAAAAATTCTATAACCCCTATTGTGTGCTTCAAAGGTGTAGCCAGAGTTCCAAACTTGTACAGATTATCCTATTTGATTATCTACCTCCCATGAAAGGGCAGCCCCTCTGGGCTGGGCTGTGGCACACGGGATCAGAGACATTGGCTCCGTGCAATGTTCTGGGTAGGGAAAGTGAGAAAGTGTCTTATACTGGAGGAGTTCGGCAGAGAGAATGGAGTTCCTGTCGTGGGAATTACTACGTGCACTAGCTCTGGTCAAAAGTGCCATTAAATCCTCACTGCTCAAGAGGATCCTCAATGATGTGTTAAATTCAAACCTTTCTAAATTGAGAAGTTTTGCTTTTGGTTTAAAACTTGTTAGACCCAAGGGGTTTTTTTCTTCTACATTGTGAAAAAAGCATGCGAGCTGCTTTTGATAGAATGACACAAACTGTGGATCATTTAGTTTGCTGCTTGAACAGCAACAGTTTTACAGCCTTGTTTAGCAAGCTTTTCTTGGTATGTCTTCCCTAAAGAGGTCTTCTCTCGCTATCTGAGATGATTTTTGTCAAATGCTGCCCAGGGGCTCGTTCTTCTTGTCTCGTTGTATTTGTGTGGCCTATACAAATATAGCTGATTCATATTCTGCAAAATCAAAGAATAATAATTACAGACAAAGGCCCTGAATCTGTAAATCTGTATATTTCATGTTTCAAAAGTGGGTTTTGGAGGAATTGGTGTCTAGTGGCTCCTTTTGATGTTGCCTGGCTTGTGAGTGCTCAGGGTCATGATTAGAGAGGAGCTGTACTTCTGTCCCTGCCCTCGTCTCAGTATCTCCTTTCAGGTATCAGATGTACCTTCACCCCTGGAAATGGGTTTCCATTTGTGTCAGGTCAGGTCCTGGCCTGTCTGCTCGAGTTCATTCTGCCAGAAGTTTTCAAGAGTCCGTCACCAGCCGTACATGGTGACCAGGCATCCCTCCATCCTAAAATCCGTTTTGCCTTTGATTTAACAGGACCTGAAGAAAATGTTAGGACATCAAACACTTCACGTGTGTCTTTTTTTGATGACTGGCCACTTGTCCCTCTATGGCGATCCAGGCAGGCCTTTGTTGAACTCTTCGTGTGTTACAGGTCTCAGACCACCTCTCCTCAAAGAAGAGTTACTCTGGCTGAAGAGAGGCTTTCTCATTAAGCTGTTTGGATTCTTTTCTCTCACTCTGAGTGAGTTATCTTGCCTCATTTAGTACTTGCCTCATTTTTACAGATTTACCGTTAAAATCAAACAGCAAGTATCCCAATAACCACGTCAATATTCAATATTTTTGACAGTTGAGAGACAAACCAAGGTGTTCTACTGAGCATTTCTGAAAAAAATAGACCCAGGGCATCTTAAGCCTGGCTGCTCCCAAATCAGTAGCTGTTTCTGAAGAATCAGCTGTGCATTTCTAGCTTCATTTTAGCCTTGCTGAGTGTTAAATATTAGCCTGTCTCCAAGACAGGCTGTCAGAGGTAGACAAGTATCTTTGTATAGCCATCTCCTCAGGAAGCAATCGCCTTTCAAAAACTCCTTGGCAATGTGTGCGTGTTAGCATGAAGTGCTGGACATTTCAGAAAGTGTAGTCAGGAAGAGCATAGGGCTGAGTTCCACAGCTGGCATTTAGAGGATCATACAGGAGGCCAAAGGGAGGAAAGACAGGACAACAACGGAGGAATTAAAATCAATTAGATGCAGAAGGAAGAGCAATGGTAATGGTGGAGAACAGCACAGGCTCCATTCATCTTTTAGAATGATCTGTCAAAGGCACGATATCGCTAAAGGACCCACTCTAAGTCTTTTTGATCCTTTGGTCCATGTGCCTATAAATAAAACTAGAAGTGAGGCATGTGATGCTGTGTGGAGAAGAGTTAGCTTGGTGTGCCAGGTCTGCATCCTGAATCTTCTAAGGTGAATAGGGCGATATTGTTCTTATAATTTGTCGTCTGTAGTTCGGATTAAGAATAATTCGCTTTCTAAGGGTTTGCTGTTTTAAAAACAACAACGATCATAAAACATAGAAGAGCTTCAGATTACAGGATTCTACAGAAGGGCTTTGGCTGGCTGGTGTTTTACATGGACTAAAATAGATTTCCTTGGGGATTTAAAAAAGAATCACCTTTAAGACAAAGGACATGAAATGACCGAAGATTTCCCTGTAGCTCCTCGTCACTTGCATTAGGTCTCATATGTAAAAACTACTCTACCTAACTCTCAATTGGTTGGAAATTCTCTGGATCCAAAGCTTGCTTTTTTTTTTTTACCCCCTAATCTCCTACCACTATCAGAAGTGTGGACTCGGGAACTTTATTTAAAATTAAGTTAAAATCCTGTCTCTTAGTTGAGGGCTGCATTCTGCACATGATCTATCTTGTTGCATGTTCGTCTGTGAAGCGACTGTGAGCGGGTGCCTGGCCCCCGCTGTGTATCCGTAATTCTATACAGTGATGTGAGCTGTATCGTGTATCCCAGCTGGTATTTCAGCCTCGTCTTAATGTCTGAAGAGTTTTAATTGGACAAAAAGCCAATTTCAAATTTGATAATTCCAGTTTACTGGAATCGATGCTGAACACACAGTGCAGTGGGGTTTGTGCCTGTGTATTCAACAAGGGGGTAGCATGTTTTCATAGGTTAAAAATGGACATTTTCCACATCCTCATATACAAACTAGATAAAATGTGAGAGCTAACCTTCAACCTCTTCAGCTTGTCTCCTGTTTCTGTGTAGAGGCTCTGTTCCTCTGAAGTGTAGAGGAGGAGCTGTCCATGTTAACGAAGCCTTCCAGGACATTGGCATGGTGTGGACTGATGTAGGTACGTTCACATTTAAAGCCAGAGTCTATCTCTCAATGTGTTTAAACCGCGCCTCGCCCTGTGTTCTCACTCAGATGAAGGAACCGGAGTTCAGCTGGCACCAGGCTCTACTATTTTGGCCGATAAGGTTTAGTGTAAACAAATGCAGGTCTGTGAATTATCTGGCATGAGGATCAGTTCGGGGTGCTGGCTTCCTATAGCCTTAATCTAGTTGGCCTAAATGATTTATAAACTGGCAACATGATAAATGTTGTTTTAAGTGGACAAATCACATTGAAGAGGTGTAACTTTCTGTCAGTATGTAACATGACCACTTCTCTTAGGGGAAGAATAACAATCACAAAGAGCAGTGAGGGTAACAGGATCACAAATAGTCATATTCCTTCTCTACAGCGTAAATCATTAGAAGTAGAAGGGCACTTCCTTCTTTCATCTTTGTGTGTCCTTCTTTGTCCTTTTTTTTTTTTTTTCTTTTTGGGTGCTATTTTCTAGCACTTCCATATCATTTTGGAAAGCTAAACCCTCTGCTTGATTTGTGCTGCAGTTTCTTCATAAATCTATGAACCTTGTCTCCATCAAGCTGTATTTTCCATTAAAATATGGTTCCCAGGTGATTTCCAATACTATGAAAAACATGTAGCCATAAGTCTTTCACTGATTGTTTATTATCTGTTTAGGTGCTCCTGAGGATTTTGACAGCTAGGACTTGTATCATATGTAATGTAATAAAAGTGGATGTCTTCAGCACAACAGGGATAGTTGGCCTCTCACTTCTGCCTGCCCAGACTGTATTTGTTTTCTGTGGGTTTGTGTTTATTTTGTTTTATTTTTTTAATTTTTATTTTGACATGGAAATTTGGGTCTGCTCCAGCTCAGGTCAGTTTAAACTTATTTTCTTTGCTATATAGATGAATAACAAACCCAAAAGAAAGTCCAAACGAAACACAACAAAAGCTTTCCTGTTATAAACAGTGCAGGAAGCAGTAGCAACAAAGCTGGTATTTACTCTGGTGGAGGAGTAGATTTACTTCAGCGGGTTTCCAGCACGGACACACTGTTCCACCTCTGCCTGCAGGAAAATGCAGCAGCACATTCTGTGTGTCTGTCTTGGAAACGTGTAACAAGCGTGTTGTGGGGTGCAACGGGTAAAGTGCCTCACAGTAGCCGCAAGAGGTTGATGCTTTAAGCTACTGCTTTGTGGTAAAGTTTGAAAACTGAGGAACTGGTTAATAATGTCTATCCGTAGGCAAAAGGGCAGTTCCTTTGCAGTCAAAGTTCCCTCTGGCCTTAAAGGGAACTTTGCGTTAGGATTATAGGATCAGCCCATATATAAGCACTTGTTACCTGGTAGCACACAGGAAGGCTGGGCAAGGAATAAAACCTCACCTGAACTCAAACACCATACTGTGAGTTCGGTTCATCAAGTCTCTGTGTGCCACCTCTCTTACCAAAAGAGGTGTTGTGTTTTCCCGGTGTGTGTGATGCTTTGCGAGAAAACCCACGGCCAGCCTGGCAGGGGGCTTGGGAGGAGTTTTGGTTTGGAAAGTCTGACAGGAATGACCCCATCACCGAGGGAAGGGAAGGAGGAGACTCTCCTGGAGGTGGGCTAGGAGATGAGAAGCGGGCTAGCCTGTATTTGCTGACCCTATGGTTAGTATCATGTCTTGCCTCATCGTTTCCCCATCAGTGGAACAGGGAAGTATTGATTATTATCATAAACCAGTGCAGGATTCGGAAGGAAAATAATGAATAATCATTAGCAAAATTTGTAATTTAAAGCTTGGCTTTATAACAAGCAAACAAAATGTTTTGCTCTGGCCAGGAAAACTACACAGCTTGGATTCCAGTGCCTTTATACTATGGAATGTCCTCTCCCTGCCCTGCTAAGAGATGTCCTTCCCAATGGTATTCATGCGGTGGTTGAGTTGGTATAACCTTGGGTTTGCATTGTATCTTCTCCGGTTGGACCTCAGAACTAGTTGTCCAATGTGAAACTACAGTTTCATACATGCTTGGTAAAGCACTTAATTGTGAAAATAACTAGTTTACCTCACAACATCAATTTGAAAAATTACTCATTAATTTTTGAGGTGCAGCCGCCTTCCCTGGAGGACAGAACTACTGATCTCATCTGTACCTAAAACCTTGGCTTTGTTTGCCAGCAGGCGTGTCTGATCTGCAAATAAAATTTGGCTCACCGTCTCCGTTTCCTTATAAACACCCTTGACTGCACCTTTGGCAGAACACATGATAATTAAAGAGTTGTGGCTTATGCTGTGCAGGCTGAGCAGAGCTGGCAGGGAAGAGTTCGGATGACTAGCGTGCCACACTGAAATATTATGTTTCCTTCTACTTTCCAGTGGCATTTAATAGCAAAATAAAGTTGAAACTCTCAAAGAGCTAAGTGAGCTTCAAATGTTTGCGTTTGGGGTTTCTTTCTTATTATTTGCTTAATATACCACTATGTAAGCCTAAATTATCTATGCAGCTGGTAGACAAATAAGTCAACATAAGCAGAGCACAGGGATTTGAAGGAGCTGAGATCTGAATCAGAACCACAACCTGAAAAATACTTTCTTTACCTACGTGAGTTTTAAAGCATCCAGATCTCGTTTAAATATACTAAATATATGCGATGGTTCAAATTCTCCAGAGGCAGTTAACAGCAGAGTTCCACCAATGCAAACCGCATTGGTAGATACACTAGACACAGTTTTCACTGTTTGAGATTATACTTGCTTAAAACTGCAATAGCTTCAACTGCTGCAATCTGATTTTTTAGTAGTTTCTTTAACATATTTTGTTTTCAAAACAAAATTTTGTTGGATCTTTGTTTCCACTGGATGGTGGCCATCACTAGCTAAGTAATTCCACATGGACACCTCTCATTTCCTCAGTTCTTAGTTTCTATATTGCTTTTAGCCTACGGAATTCCCACTCTCTACCCTCATTCTTGACTGTAGGGATTTCACCTTCTGAGACTCAGCCCTCCCTTTGTCCACAACGTCCAGGGAATGTTCTGAGGCACACCAAAGAAATCGAACCGGGATGTCCTGAGACTTCCCAAACCTGTGCATAAAGTGTACAAAGGTTCTTCATTCCCATAGTTGACTGGCTTCCAAATTCACTCCCAATGTGTTTTTTCATCCTTAGTTTATAATTTTAGCACTGATTCATTCCTGAAATGAAAACCTCTTAAAGAGCAAAGGCTGATGCAGATAAAACTCTCTGGGTTATGATCCATTCATTTACAGCCAAATGGCCCGCTCATTAATGTCATTTATGTTATGACCAATTACTAGATATTTCCTTATTAAGCAGAAAATCACTTTTGCCCGGTGTTGTAAACTAGCTTAATAGCACTTCACCTTCTTACGCATCATAGCAGTTGGAAAAAGAACATTGGGAACATAGGGTTCATTTACTGGCCATTTCAGCATTTGAGAGGGTCATTTTATTTTATTCTATTTTAATTTATTTTACTTTATTTTATTTTCAAATGGAGGTGGATAGTCAGAATATTTGTCTTATCTCAGTAGGGACATTAAAACTGGAAGATGTGAGAACTTTAGCTCTTTAGCATCTAAAAGGATGTTATTCCTGAATGTCTTGGTGCTGTTGTTTTTTGGGTTACAAGACTGAACCCACCAGCCTTGGAGAAAGAAAAGGCTTTAATTCACCCATTTTTTTTTCAAGCCAGGCCTACAAGCTCCATTTCCATCTGTCTCAGTGCACCAGTCTTTCCTGGCTATGGGCTTCTTGTAGTACCTGAAGGGTTTGGAAGCCACCTGCTTCATTTAACTTTGAACACATACATTACACCGGTCTTTTGTCAAATAAGGTCCTGTGGTCATATGGTCTGTGCTGTTCTTCTTGGCTGTTCTGAGAAGTTGTAATTCTCGGCTTTCCCAGCCCCAGAACATTTATTCCCCTTTTGCCCTCGACAGAAGGATAATTGCTCTGTACGTTGGGTGTTTGCATGCAGCAATCAGTACATATTTACTAAATATACATATTCACGAATTTAGACAACAGCCTTCTTTTCCTAGTTGAGCAAACTGTGTGCTTTTAGCCTCCTGTCCTAGAATACATTCTTCATGCCCTTGAAGCTCCTAGTCTCCTTTTTCCGTGCCTGTTTCAGTTTGAATTTGCCTTATTTCTGATACCTTAGGTGGGGAGATCTGTACCAAATGCTCCAGGCCCATGTGGTACAGAAAATTGCCCCATCCTCCCGGGGCTGACGTGCCTTGACTCGTGTTCTAGGATTGTGTTTCACTTCTTTGTGGCCACGTCAGCAAGCTTGCTTTCCATCTTGAGGATGACAAATATGGTCAGGTCATCCCCCTGTTGCTGCCAGGTGAGATGTTTGCACTTCACTGCAAAGTTATTACTGCTACTAGACCCTAAAATCAGTCACTACTTACACTGTTATTTTTTACCAGCATTTTACCAGGAGATCTCTATATCTGGTTATGAGCATGAACACAGCTACTTCCAGATAAGTGTGGCCCTTTCCCAGTAGCAGGTTATAGCTAATATACTCTCACAGTGGCTTTAAAAGAATCTGATGCTCTGGACTAATCTATCTGATGGAATAAGATGAGTTTCAACTACTAAACCCTTCCTCCTGAGGCCAAATGCTTTAAAGTAAGATCTGATGCAGATCCTTATCCTAGGATTGTCAATAATGTCTGCAGAGCATGTCACCTCTTTTTCCTTTCAAATGTAGTTTATTCATTTACTGATGTTTCCAAGTCAGGCAGCGGTTAACATACAATATTGTGTAAATTGGGTTGAGCTGATTTAATAAATGGCACAGAGTTTAGTTAAAAATTTACGTTAGTATTGCCAGAGAGAGCAAACAAAAGTCATAACTAGGACCCTGCCTCCCCACCCCCCCCCCCCAGAAATGAAAAATTTGAATTTGGTTATAAATTTCCCAAAGATTAAAGCGGAGTTTCTTTTTGTGTGTGTCTTCTGACTCTGAAGCTTTCATGTTTGAGTCTTTTCTCCACTACTATGAGCCTTAACAGAAACCTCCTTTGTTTAGATGTTAATTGAGATTCTCATGTAAACTTACTTGGCTGCGGGTCTTGCAGCTTTTCAACGAAGTTAAACCAACAAAATCCAGGAAGATGTAGTGAAAAATAATGAGTTATATTTTTTTTTTTCCCCTAAAAAGATGATCTTTGCATAGGTAGACCTGTAAAATATCTCTCTTTATTTCTTCTGTGACTAAACCTAGCTTCCCAGCTGGCGATGCTTCTGAGCAATGTGTGGAGTGCTGCACAGGAAGAAGTTGGCACCAAATGTTTGAAATGTAGGTTGGATGTTGCAAAGTGGTTCATGCACATGAGCACAACCACCAACACACAGTTGGGACTGCAGAGCTGGGTTTAATACAGGATATGAGGCCTCAATTGTGGTAGCACTGTGGTTTCCATTGTCCAGAATCACAGGCTTTTGTGTTCCCTGTTGTATTTATGAAAATTATTTGATGCTGTGAATAATTCAGGGAACTTCAATATTATATTTTTAATCTCACATTTTGTTTTGCTTTTGAACACATTCGTTTTCTAGCTTGTGGTTTTCAAATGACAACAACTGTCATTTCACTCAGGCATAACTCATTAAGGAAAGTCTCACGACACTTCATATTTTTTGGTTCATATGTAGAAATTCCCTGTCAAGAAGAGATTCCCTGTCAAGAACAATAACATTTTCTGGTGTGAGTTCCTGGGTTTGCGAACTTGGAATGTGTTTTCTGTGGGTCCTCATCATTTTTCATGCTAGGGTGAACATTCCTGGTTTGCTCTTTGAATGTCTGGTAAAGCAAACACAAAAAAAGAGGTGAAAAGTTAATAAGTATAAAAATGGGAATGAATGTTACCAGAAATTTCCAAGTATTTGCCCAGCACTGGCAGCACATCCTCTGCTTTTGCCTGAACGATTGGTCTTGCTTTAAACATTCACATTTGAGCAGCTGGATTCATTATTGAACCAACTATCAAGAACCAAGGGATATGGCCTTTATCAAATTTAATAAACCTTTGAGGACTGCAGAAAGAATACACTTGTCTTTAAAGATCAGCCTGCTCCAATGAAAACTAAACAGAAACTCAGATCGAATTCTTGCTTGCAGATTTGTTGTGAATGCTAGCTGTTCAGTGTTTTGCAATAGAAATTAGTAATTTTAACATAGCATCGTATTTCTTTTGATGGCCTACAATGTTAATTCTCACTTTTTTTTTTTTTTAATTTTTGTTTTTCTTCTCCTTTGACATGGAGATCAGAATCTGGCCTATATGTTGTAATATGGTAAGAGAAGTATACAAATACAAGCATGTCTAAATATGTGGATACAAGTCAGGCTATTAATTCAGAGAGCCTTGCCACATTTATTAATGTTCTATGTTATGAGATTAAAGCTATAACATAGAGTTATGTGAATTACAAACATCTCTTTAGCAAGTCATGTATTAACCCTAATAATTTTTAAAGGGTGGAGTGTAATTTATTGAACATTGTAAGAAAAAAAATCAAGTAAATGAGTTAGCTCAGGGGTGGGGTGGCAGCAAACTGCTTGCGGAGACTCTTACTCCCTGAGGTGATGGAGGTTAAATGCATTACAGAGCTTATAGGCTTGCTCCCTGGAGAGAAAGGGGGCCAGACGTTTCTAGCTGACATGTCAAGGACACCACACATTTGCCCTCCTGACTAATGGTGAGATACTGAGCTGATAGCAAGGTTGCAATGGCAATTTTCAGGGAGAAAAATGGAACACAATAGGTGGCTCCTAATTAGAGAGGAGGGCAGTGTGCTGGGACAATCTTTGCGTTTCAGAGGTCCACTAGCTGATGGCAGAGTGAGCCTGAGACCGCTAATGCAAACTTGGAGTATTAGGAAAGCATTAATGGCCAAGAAGGCATTTTAGGTAGAGTTTCCACAGACAAGAATTTTCCACTTTAACCTTCATAAGGAAAGCTTGCACACCAAACCCAGGCCTGGTCCTGCACCACTGAAACTAGTGTCGTTCTAGCAACTGGTTAAACAGAGGAGTTTTTTCCTGAGTCTCCATTCTACATCACTGACTTAACAGTGGTGGGACAGATATGTAGACTCAGGAGGGACGGGTACGCTACAGTGGTGGAGGAGGGATATGCACATGAAAGAGGATGCCCAAGGACTGGTGGGATTAGTGTGTGAAGGAGAGAAAGCTGTAAGGAAACCAGAATGTAACAGTGATAAAGTGAGGACTTGGAGCAGGCAGGTGGAAGGGGCACCAGGAAGGAAGAGCCCTAGTCAATCCTGGTGTCACAGCTCAACCCAAAAGTTATTTCCCATTAAATTTGGGAGCTCCAGACTCTTAAAACTAACAAACAAAAAACCAAACAGCACTTGTGTGGTGGAAATGAACGTCTTCCAGCTAGCAGATGCTGTACAGTAACATATTAATAAGGTTTGGACCTGGAGAAACACAGCAAACCAAAGCTGTGATTCCTACTTGGAAAGCTATTTTACTGCAGCTATTTTAAGTCTCATCAGAAAGCGATGTGTTTCTTTTAATATCCTTCTAACGTCATTCTTCACGAAAGTCCCAGTTACAGAAAGGTTTGCATAGGTAAGCAGAAATGCTCAGAATATGGAACATGCTTTAGGAGAGCAATATCGCTTCTTTATTA
Source organism: Pampusana beccarii (assembly GCA_013399365.1). NCBI lineage: Eukaryota > Metazoa > Chordata > Aves > Columbiformes > Columbidae > Pampusana > Pampusana beccarii. The sequence goes on along the minus strand of VWYH01001054.1, from coordinate 136,305 downwards.
AAAATCTCTTGACAAGTCTTATACATTGTCCTGAAGAGCTTGGTAAGAAAATGAGGACATAATAGATAACATGAGAAAAAGAAGGGCTTAAAGAAGACCAACGCTGTTCCAAGGAGCAGTATTTTCTGCTGCACCGAGACAGACCTTCTAACGGAGGAAGTGAGAAAGTGAAGGTGCGGGTTTTACATGTTGGCTAGAACTGGTTTTGAGCTTAGCTGCTTGCTAGCAATGATGTGCAAAATGTTGCAATAGATCACACCGAAAGTTAGGTGGAAGGAAATGCTCCATTGATTTAGGTACACGACACTCACACAGCAACAAGAAGCAGATACCTGCTGTTCCTGCCAGGTTCCTGCCTTTTCAGCTACCTCTCTCACCCAACAAGCCTCAAGAACACACCCTCCCTTAATCCTCTGTGGGGAGCTTTGGCGCTTGGTGCAAGAAAAGACCTTTAGCAGGAGGAAGGAGGGTTGTTTGGAGAATGAAATCCAGTAAACTCCAACCTCGGAGTGAACCTGCTGGGGCTGATTTGCTGCCAGCCCCTGGGAACAAAACTGGAGCACTCAATTCCTGCATCCCAACAGCTCCCGCAGCCTGGAGGGTTCACACCGCTCGATCTGGCACCTCTTCCCGTGTCAGAACAAGGCACTGTGTGCGCAATTTCAACATGCTGCTGGTTTTGTTCTAACTGCCAAGAAACACTAGTTGTGTTATTATGAAATGATTGAGGAGTATTTGCTCATACAAATTATTTGTTTTAAGAGTTTAGTAATTAAATGTCAACACGGAGTGTTGGTATCTGAAAAGCTCTTGGGTGAAAGCCCTGCTCTAACTTGAAACTATAATAAGCTGTTTCTCTTCTCTCAAAACAGATTTGTTCAAAACACCCTATTCAGTAGAATGCATCTCGCTGTAACATGCATGGTCTTTGGCCTTCAAAGGCACCCTTGTGCAAAGGGCGTGTTGCATTAATTTGTTCAGCCAATTTAGGGTGTGTGGCATTAATTTGTTTGGCCAATTTGTTTAGAATCTGGCAGAGGCACCCAGTGCAATGTCTGTGCGTAATGCCTGTGTCATCTCTACACCAGATCTCAAGAGCGAGAGATTTACTGCGTGATGCCTGGCCACACCTGGACTCCGTGCTCAGGAGAAACAAAGGTAGGAACCCAAGAGACAAGGTGCTTGCTGGGGGTGAGGATGAAGATGAAGATGCTTTTTGTACTTTGAACGACTGATTTCCACAGGCAGTGCCTGAGCTGTGGGAGTTGGTTATGGTATGAGTGCCATTCCCTGCTGTTACCTGGGATGCAGCAGGTGACAATCACACCTGCAGGACACCCTGCTTTGCCTCGGTGGAAAGCCACGCACAATTCAATATGAAACGATGACATTTTGGTGGAATAGTGTGTAGTTCACTGCAGATTGCTAATGCTGTGCTCATTGAGCTTTTGATTGTCATAGAAATAATTTATTTTACTTGTATATAATTTTGTATGGTGCTTCTCTCTCGTTTCCTGTAATGCTTAAGATGAATGGTAACGTACTTTCAAAAATATTACTTTGGAAGCACCAGCTAGTTATAATTAAAAGTTACGAAAGTGACCAAGTTCTTATTTAAAAGTAAGCAACCATTGCTCAAAATATGAGCACCCCTGGGCTTCAACAGGAGCTTCCAGACATCCAGCACTAGGCTTGAATTGTTGATGAAAATCCTTGTCCCAGCAAGGGCTGGGATTAGAGCTGATGGCAAAAACTGTAACACTTTCTATTTTCCGTTAAAATTTATTTTTCATGAAAGGCTACAATACCAGCTAGCTTTATTCAGAATTTAGGCTAAATGTCCTGCAACTTCTGCTGTCATTCTGGGAACACATCTGCATCCTGAGAAAGGCAGTGAGGGCACGGACATCCCAGCAGAGCTTTTCTTTGACTAAAGTCAGATTTTTCACCCTGGGTGTTTACACTGCTGAATTTAACAGAGTAGGGAAGTGCAAGACAGGGTCCCAGGCCTAGGTGTGTATTCATCTAGAGCTTCACGTACACACATATTTTGTGAGCTGCTGTCAAATAATGGAGTAGGGTGAGAATTCTGTGAAGTTTGTAGAAAGTCCTTCCACAGGGCATCAGGAAAACATGTATGGAGTCACCAGGCTGGTTCGCTGGGCACCTGAGAGTGAGGTCTTGGGGAGATGCTGGAGACTGGACCGTCTGCTTTCCGTGGTGTGTGTGAAATACAGGAAAAAGCAGGTGTGCAGAAATGCTCCTGTTTCCCAGAATAAGGCTGCGCATTTCAGAGCGCGTTAAGGATGCTAACGAGTGACCCACAGTGAGCTATACACTGTGCAATCTAAAGCCAAAGGCTTTATGTCAGGCTTAGAGATTTTGAATGGTAACACGCTTTTCAAAGAGCCTCAAAGTAATTAGCCTTTCGCTCCAGGTTGACACACATACACTTTTAATATCAGGACTAAGGAGAAAGACTAAGGCTTCTAACCTCAAATCCATCGCAGCTTAGGCACTTTCACCTCGCCGGTTTTGTTATGACAGCTCTTTGTTTGGCTGATAGTGAGTGGTGTTTTGAATAGAAGTGCTTTTGCTGCGTGCTTTGCTACCTTCCCGTAATAAGGGAGGACTTGGAGGTTATGCAGCAAGGTGCTAATTGACATTAACACTCAAGACAGGAAATGCTGACACAATTTAAAATTAACATCCTGTCAATATACTGCTGACCTGTGTTAAATGTGTGCTTTGTCAAACTTTCAGAATTAGATTTTAATACAGAAACATTGTAATGCTGGGAGTATTGCTGGTCTTGAGAAAACTAAATTTAATACAATGAGAAGTCACCCAACTGTTTTCCATTTTACCTTACCTTTTCTCAAAAAGTTAAATTTTGCCCTAAAAGGTCAAATATATATATAAAAATCTGAGAGCTAAAAACTACACCGTATTTGTTCATGATCAATTGCTAAAAGAATCTGTCCTTCAGTTCTCAGTTTATTTTAGATATTGCCTTGCCAATGACAATGATACCTGCAAATTCGTTTTACAAAAGATGGTAGCACATACATGGCATCTTGCACCAAACCTGGCTATTGTGTTAACCTACCTATAAATTAAAATGAAAAAAAGGCTGACAGAAAAAAAAAAAAACACCGAACATACAGCAATGGACCGTAAAAATGGCTCCTTTGCAAGTGCATTATTGAATCCTTAGCAAAGCAGCTATGAGGATATTTCTACTTCCTAGTGACTCCTAGGAGAACTGGAGAAGGAAAAATGGTATCATGTCACTAGTTCTCCGAAAAAATAATCGCTAGGTGATATGGTGGTATTTATCAATCGCCATTAAAAGGTACACAAGTAACCTTAAAGCACAATGCAGCTCTGGGATGATGCTGTACTTTTTCTTTTGTTTATGGGTGGTAGTACCTAATTTCATACATAAACTGTCCCATTGACTGCTCATGTGCGAAGCTCTGGGGGTGCTTGCACAGCGAGTTACACACTGTTTTGTGGCTTTGAAGAAACAAATGGTGCTGCTCGCTGTCAAGCAAGTGGGAGGCTTTGCTTTGGAAGGAGGAAGACACGAGTCAGAATAAAGCCAAGTAAGAGAAACAGAGCACACCTGGGTGCGGTCTGGTCTGTGGAGGAGGCTGTTTGCTGAACATTAATCAGACGTTGTCCCAGGCTTTAGAAACAGCACCAAAAAAAAGGCATGAAGCCAGGAAAAGGTGATGAGGAGAAAGGAAAGAATCAGAGGAGAAGAATGGACTGCGTGGAAGGAGCAGGAGGTGGAGCGAGACAGTTTGAAACGAGAGATGTAGGCAGGGGCAGCCCTGCGCAGGCTTGGGGAGTGGGGAAATGTTTCAGGAAGGTGGTGCAAGCTACATATCACTCCTGGCAAACTTTCTCTAAGAAAACAGTAAGTGGGTGGCCCGTTGCTGCATGCGCTTCCCACCGAGGGTTCCTGGGAGCAGGCCAATGTTGTGTGTTGCAGTTAAAGTTACAGCAGGATGGGAGAAATATTGGCTGTAGCCCTGGTTCTGCAAATTGTTTGCACAGGGCATCTATTGCCGCTGACAACCTGGTGCTCTGAAAGGCGGCCGCTTCGGATCATGTGTGTGAAACAGGGGAAGGTGCTCCCGCGGGGAGACACTGCGCTGCTGGGAAGTAATTCTGTAAGGGAGCTGCCACATTAGGTGGAAATTCTCTAAAGCAACAGCCACCGGGCAATCTTATCCCACGCTACAAGGTACTAGTTGGGCTGGGGTGGAAGAAAACGAAAATTGTGAATGGAACGTACATTGGAGACTTGGGCATTTTCTCTGAAATCGTTTGCTGAAGGACTCTCAGTGCACAATACTCACCATCAAATGGGGTGTGCTTTGCTCTGTTTCAGTCCTTTCCAGCAAAAATAAAAAAATCTTATTTCCCATTTTTCTTGTACAAAACCAGAGCAAATTCTTAGTAATGAACTCAACTATCGTGGTCACACTGTGCTGCTGGGGAGAAAAAAAATGCTTTCTACTACAAAATGTTTACATTGGCTGCTGAGGTTTCTCCTGATTTCCTCTGTTGGGAATGAATAATTAAGAAGTGAACTGAGAGGTGAAAAAGGCCTCTATGTGTTTAAGTCTAATGTCACAGCTTTTCAAGGACAAAGCTTTTAGTACATTAGAAAGGTTTCTCTGTCAAGCAAATGAATTCAATAGCTAAGCAAGATGCCAAGAAGAGGAGTCAAACAAAGCCAAGAATTCCCAGTAGGAAGCTTTTAGTATGCACTTACGACAGGTATTGCATGAAATGGATGCAGAGCACACATATGTGGGACACGCAGGCAACACACATAAGGTGTTAATAGTCTAAGCTGATGCCAAGGAAGAAAAAGAGCAGACAGGGTCAGCTACTGTTTCCTGAGCTAAATGTTCCTTTTCTTATGGTGGTCAGAGCCAGGGGTAGTTTTACAATGTGCAAAACATGCACTCGTAATTAAAATGAAACTCACACTGACAGAGGAAGGGGATGGTGAATGTTGACCTCACGTGCTGCATCTGTAGAGCATTTGGGGACACATTCTTTCAGTAAAAGTGATGTTGACTTTTGGTATTCTCTTTTAATAAAAGGTGAGCAGGAATAAAGTTATGTGTTAATTTGTATGCACTGCATGAAGACATTTCTCAGCAGAAGCCAGTGCTGATGGTACATTAGAACAGAGAACTACCCCTATATACTTTTTCATTTTCCATCCTTCTGTTTAAAAACAGGGATGTTGCCATTACTTGTAAACAGTGGAAATTAAACCAGTAAACAGGAGAAAGAAAAATTATAAAGGTTTTCATTATCTGTTCTGCTTGTTTTCTGCTGTTAGGCTTTTCAACACTGCCCACATAGCCATTCAGGTGGGTTCCCAGTGTACCTTACTAACACATCTCCCCAAGTTTGGCTTGTAAATCTGCCCTTTTGAAATAAGACTTGGAATAGGAGCCACAGAAAACTTTGTCCATTTTCAGACACACCTTGGCCGATACAGGTGGGCCTAAAGGAGTGTGGAATTTCTGTGTGAGAACCGTTGTGCCACTGACCATCCTCCACAGCTGCCTGTAGGAACTGGGAGGCTGCGACCTCAGCTTGGGCTTGGTCTGAGCTTGGTCCTGGCTTGAGCTCTGCTCTTCTGCTTGCACGGGGGAAAAAAAAATATCTCCCCCGCTCTTTTGAATTTAAGATTTCTGCAGAGGACAGAAAAGTCCTCCCTGCTCGCAGCCCTCCTGGGCTTTTTAATCTCCTGCACTAACCAAAGAATCAACAAGTGTATCATCTTCATCGCAACGAGATAAGATCCTTTAAGAGGCAGAGCACTCTGCCTTCCAACAAACTCATGCATAAAAGGTTAATTTAGAGTGTGCAGATATCTGTGCATGTTGAGCGATTGGAGAGCTGGAGGGATTCTTTTTATTCCTCCCATTCTCTTAGTGTTGGCTGGTGAGGGCAGGTTGAACGTATGACTTTACGTTACGGAGCACCTCTCCATCACCCAGGCCCTTTGTCAATTCACCAAATGTGACAATTACAGCATTTCAGAGATGAGACTTTCTAATCCTATTACTCATTCATCAACCTACGGATGATAGCAGAAGCCAGATCGAACAGTGCCAAAAGAGCAGTGAGGAGCCTTCTCCAGTGCTGTGAAACTAGGCTTAGCTCAGGCACAATAGGTGTGTAATTTAAGGTTTTGTTGAGCTGAAATCCAATCACATACTTGACTGGTAGATCACAGAAAGACACAGACAAAAAGAATGAGATAATTCTACCTCACACAAACACTTGAATCCGGCTTTGACTTAATAACAAGTGTGTGATCAACCTTTCAGAGTTTCTTTTTTTTTTTTTTAATTTTAACTTAGAGATGGGATGGCACCGAAATACTTTATCTACTAGGGTATCAGCCAGTAATACTAAAAAAACCCAAAAAAAACCAACAAAAAAACACCAGAAGGAAATGGAAAAACTTGCTTAGACAAACAAATGGGAAAAATCCAGATACTCATTATATGAACGGTAATATGAAAATTTAACTTCTGGGCTTAGCTCAGTGCTGTCTTTTCAGCATGTGGTACCCATTGCTTTCCTAAGGATGGAGAGGGTCTAGCATAAATATGAGGAGAACAAAGCTAAAAGAGTTAAACCTTAACTATAGAAGGAAAACGTATGCTGTGAACCTTGCTTCTCTCTCTCGCGACTAAACCACTCCTTTTACTTTGTGCTGTTTCAGACAGGTGGAAGAGGAGCGGTGGGAGCTCCGGTGGGAGCTGCAGGTGGGTGCCACTGCATGGCACAGCCATGTGTGGGGAGGGGAACATGGGGGGGAGAAACAGGGGCTGAACTGCTGTCTTCTGGGGAAATAGGAAAGTGGATTCTCTCTGTGTTTGAAGAGGCAGCTTTTCATTAGATTGTGTATTATCTAGATTCAGTCTTGGAAAGAGTTCAACACAGCTTGCTCTAGAGGTGGCCTTTATATAGTAACAAAATGAAGTGTTGGCCACGTAAGTTAAAAGTTTTGGTAGGAAACCTCTCTGCAGTAGGAACATTCACATTTATGTCCATTGCCATCATCAGTGCTGTTCTTCCATACAGTGTAGCAGTCCAGCTTCTGCAGCCATGTAAAAGTCCTCTGCGAAGACCAAACTTCAAAAAACACATTTCCATAGTTTTGGTGTCCATCTCAAGCTCTTCGAACTAACAAGTTCGGTAGGGTTAACAGTGCATGAAATTAGGTACTAGCTTGTAGGTGTCATGAGCTGGACACTGAGAAATACAGAGACCTCAAACTAGAGGAGGCATTAAAAACATGAGTACAAACCCACTGCTAGGAAAAATCACAAAAAGGTTTAATGACTCGGGCCTAGCAGAGCAGCAAGTGCTCTAATATAGCAGGGTGGTGTTTTGTTTTGTTTGTTTGGGTTTTTTTAAGTTTGCAGATCAAGAAATGCCTTCAAGCCACAACTTGATATGTAGGGCTTCAAACACCCTCCATCCAGTGACACGACCATTGGGTCACTAACGTGCAGTGGGCGCAGCGGCAGCCCGTGGACGTGGGCAGGGTGCATGTGGAAGCCAGTTGTCAGAGCTAATCTGCAGCAACAGGTAACACTTGCACTGCCCTTGTGCCAGAACGAAGGAGCCAAGCCCTGGTGTCAGTCACAGTGACTGGGGAAGAAAAAAAAAAAAGAAAAAAAAGAACAAACCAAGAAGCTCAGAGAGATAAAAAGAAAGGGGAATCCTGGGGTCAAAGAGTTAAAGTGAAGTTTGAAGCTTGGCATTAGTCACAAGAGACCAAAATCCAAGCAATGTTTTGCTAAAGAAAAAGTAAATAAATTACCAATTTGCAAGATATTAGACTACAAAGCATACAGAAACAACATCAATGAAAATATTATTTTTTTAAATAAGTGAGTTAGTGGAGCAAAATCCCACAACAATGAAACTCATATTCAAACATGACAGAGAGATATTTTAAACGGTTCATAGGAATATGAGGAGATTGAGGTATGTTCCAAACAGAGGGGAAAAAGAAGATATCAACAACACAGTATAATCTGAGAAGCTCAAAAGGAGTCTAATGTGGTTCCCGAACTGCAGAGATCTCATAAACATTGAGATTTCGTTCAGCAATATAAACTCTGACATTTGACCAGCCAGTTGCCTTGGGGGCATTAGCTAAAATAGCCTCAGCTTTAAAAATGAAATATGAACTTCTGAAGGCTTTGGTAGTTGCTTTCCAGTGACACTGAGACAACCAATACGAATAGTGGCTGCTGGATGCATCAGTATCCCTAGTTTAGGAAGAGGCTGTGCATTTTGGCTGTGTTTAGCCAGAGATACGCTCTCACCTAAACCCATTCCCTCCGTTTGGCTTGCAGATGCAGGTAGCTCAGCTGTCTTTCACCCACATGAAGACAGGTGTTGTTTTCACCGCCCTTTTTGCCTGTCAAGCAGCCAAACAACGCGGTGGTTGATGGTGCGTAGCAGAGTTGGTGCCTGGGGTGGTGTGATTGCCCGGCTGATCCACAGAGGCTGGATCCTTCCCTGGCTTGGGCACGGGGCACAGACATCACCGTCCTCTGCCACCTTCAGGGGAGGAGGCATCAGGTATTTGCCCTCTTACCCGGCATGTGGGTTCTAGAATTCCTTTTTCCAGTAGAATACAGTTTGGGTTCTTCTGCGCTATGAGCCTTAGCCCGTGAGTGGCACCCACTGCAGAGCAGACCCTGTGGGTGTGCGACAGTCACCAGAGCAAACACAATTGTCAGTGGTCTTGTGGTAGCTCTGGGATGTCACTCACCCCACCATGAACAGGGAGAGGAAGGAGGAAACTGCAGTCAGCACTATCTGTATAAGCACATCCGCTAATGACCTGTGCTTCGTCAGGTGTAAACGTATGCACGGTTCAGCACTTCAGCAAGTGCTCTCTGTCTATAGGCACACACGCACACTGCTGCTGTGTTTTTAATAGGTATGTCCTTTTTGTGATGTTGTACAGGTCCAAAATCCTACCCAGATTAACAGTGAAAAAATAAATACTTTTTTTTTTTTTTTTTCCACTGGCTTCTTACCCTGGAGGAACAAGAATGGTACCGAGTTTAGTTTGTTTTAGACTATCCAGGTGAGCATCCACTCACCTGTGTAAGCCCCTGACCTATCTCACCTTTAGCCACTGAGTCAACTGCTGGGATAGCTGTGTGATTTCCCTGCTTTCATCCAATATAATAAAGACAATGAGCTAAACCAGCTTACAGATCATGCCGTCTTCCTGGCCATGAAGTAACTTGATTGGTGTGTTTCCAATACGAGCAGGACATAAGGACTTTTTCGGTAATACTGTCAGTATGGTCCCAGGCTCGTTCTCTGCCCACCCCAGCTCTGTGTGTTGCAGGTCTCTGCAGACTTTGGCAGGATGGTGTGTGGGGAGGAGAGTCGGCTCGGTCAGTCACCCACAAACTGCCCGGCTGTGCTGGGTGGCTGTGGCCAGGGGCTGCTTCCAGGGGTGGCCCCTGTGAGAAGACACCAGGGGCTGTCCCGTGCCAGACACAGCAGGAGCCGCCTCCGCAACGGACCCACCACAGGGAGTAGCTGAGACCATCAGCAAAGCTGGTGGCACCTCTGTGAAAATATATTTAAGAAAGAGCAGAATGCTGCACAGTGTGAGACACAGCCCTGCAAACACCAGAGGTGAAGGAAAAGGCGGAGGTGCTCCAGGTGCTGGAGTAGGTGTTTCCCTGCAGCCCATGGAGGACTATGTCAGAGCAGATGTCCACAGTGCAGCCCGTGGAGGACCCCACGCTGGAGCAGGTGAATGTTCCCTGAAGGAACTGCAGCTCATGCAGATCCCATAGAAGAGCAGGTTCTCCTGGCATGAGCTGTCGCCTCCTTGGAGAACCCGTGCAGGAGCAGACTTGTCCTGAAGTACTGCAGCCCATGGGAGGATCCACACTGGAGCAAGGGACATGTGTGGAGGAAGGAGTGACAGAGAGAGCTGTTGTGGGCTGGCTGCCACTGTTCCCCATTCCCTCTGCATCACTCAGTGAGGTAGAGGAGCTGGGTATGAAGGAGCGAAATTGAACCTAGGAAAAAGGGGTGGCATAGGGGAAGGTGTTTTAGTATTTGTTTCTCATTGTCCAAATCTATTTTAATTGACTATCAATTAAATTAATTTTCCCTAAGTCCAGCCTGTTTTGTCTGTGACAATAATCGGTAAGTGATGCTCCTGTCTTTATTGTAACCCATGAGCTTTTCCATCTTATTTTCTCCTCCTGTGCTGTTGAGGAGGAAGAGTCAGTGAGCAGCTGGGTGGGCACTTGGCCAAGGTCAACTCATCACAACAATATATGAGTTTCAGTAGGAAAAGAGCTCTGATGTTGAGTTGTATAACTTTAACCAAGTAACATAAATTAAATATTCTTAAGTCTACCTGGAGTGTGCAGAGTGTTCAGTTTTGGCACTCTCCAGACATTAAGGTGGAGTATGTGTTGTAATGCAACAAATTTGATCCTTCCCTAACTTCTCAAATCAAAGCAGCCAGGACAAACACCGCTTTTTCCCCCTTGCCTCCCTTCACGCTGCCCATCCCTTTGCAGACTTCTGGAAGCAGCGGCAGCTCCAGCCACCTCACCAAATCCTGCTGTCTGCCTCTAAATCTCCACCTCCGCCAAGGGCCAGGGGGGGATGTTTTTGCATGACTCTCTTTTTGTCTTCATGCTCTTTCCCTCGGTTCCTTGTCAAACTCTAAGAAAAGCTCTTCAGGGCCACAGAACTAGGGGCGGGTTTGGCCTCAAAGAAATTTAAGTCCCATGTTCCTGTCTCTGTAGATCCCAGAGCGTTGCTGTAAAGTGTCAGGCTCTGCGTTGGTTGGTAACTAACAGCAGCAACACTTAACAAAGTTGAGTGAGGATGATGTTTAAGCATTTCTCATCCTAAGGAGCTACTGTGGCAGCTGTGGAAGGCTCCTACAGTCTGGGTGTGATCTGAATAACCTCTCTCACTATGGTTCACATTAAAAATTTTGATTATCTGTCAGACTGCTGCTCCCCTTCTCTTGAGCTATCAGAGTTGCAACACTCTGTAGAAGTCATTTACTTGCCAGCGGTACCGTTAGCCCTTTGTGAACGATTAAGCTGAGGTCGGAGGTTGTAATATATCAAATTTGCGGACCGTATTAAATTTTATTTTTACTGAAAGGAACTTTTTGTCTCTTTTATCAGGAGGAAAATTAAGCTGTGAACTGGAATTCCATCAGGCTGTCTACTGTGAAGCCCTGTGGCTTTAGCAAAGGGGCAGCAGTGGTCAGAAATGACACTCAAGAGGTAAATTTATTTCTTTTTTATTAAAAAGGATAAGTTATGACCTGTACAGTATATCTTAAAGAAGAAGGAAAGTTAACACGATACACTGTATTTTCCCATTGCTTTTAAAAAGCCTGGTATTGCAGCGTACAGAGTTCTGGATGGGAGGGAAGGGGGTGTTGAGCTCCCACTGAAGTTGGGGGTTCGAATGTGCCCCCCACCCCACCTGCCCTGCTGGCACCAGCCTCTGCTCCTGGTTATCAGATGAAATGTGGGAGGTTCTCTTCTCCTCTGAAAAGGGCATGGAAGTGTGAGATATATATTCTGCCTGTCTAATTATAAATGGACAAGGGGTTCAGGATAGGCTTTTGGAAAAGATTTTCTATTTGATTCTGGAGTTGAAAGTTTCTTGAGGTAGGATTTTTAAAACCTTTGAAAACACATCTTTGGTGTGGGCCTCTTATCTCACCAAAACCACTTAGAGTTTTGCCACTAATTTCTGGGAACTGCATCACTTTGAAAAGTTTTGTAGAGATTTAATGTCTTTGTGAATTTTTGCCATTCTAAAGAATTGATATCTATTTAATAAATGGAAATAATTTTATTATAAAACCAAACTACAGTGAAACCCTGTCACTCCCTGGTTTACAGAGAGCAGGCATTTTGGGTTCTAAACACCAAGTGAGAAATTCCCAGATGTGCTGGATATGTGGTCAGCACCCAGCCAGGCTGATGCTGCCTTTCACCTCTCTGGGGCTGTGTTCTGCAGTTTGCAGGAAGGATTGTCTTTTGGACCTAAACATGCATGTATGTGCTTGTTCTCTTCACAGGGATATGAGATGCCCCTTTCTGTCCTGCACATACATCAAAATACGTGTGTGAGCCTCAGTAACTCGCATGCTGACCCTGTTGCTGTTTGTATGCAGCTGGCCAGCTGTGGTTTACACACGGACATGTTTGATTTTGTGTGCAGTGATGATATCAAATTAGGCTGCAAGGATCCAATGACCTTTTCATTTTTCTGTGAGCTTAAAAGTTTGCCCAGCTATATTTGATGTGGATTTCTCCTCTTTGCTGCACAGTGTTACGTTCCACTCATCCATATCTCTTGTATTTCCACCCAAAAGAAGGTGGAATTTCAACAGCAAGAAAAGGGATTCTATTGTGCTCTGTATAATTTGAAAAACACCCTGTGGGATGAGTTGTGCAATTTTAATATTCATTATCTCAAATGTAGACAATACAGTAGACCATAGTAGGAAAGGCTGACTAGCAGATCTCTGAAGATAGTTTTTTCAACTTGGCACGTTATTTGGTGATAAGCGAGTAAAACAGTTTCTCAAGACCTGAATCTTTGGTACTCAAAAATGCATTTTAATGGCTGTGTGGGAATCAACCTTCAGTAAACACAAACACGGGAGCTCATGAGCCACACACAGAGAGAACTTGCTTGCTTTGTAGGTCTTAGGCCTCACTGGTGATCAGCTGAGACCAAGGGAGTTCTGTTTCTGTCTCCAGCTTTAAATGATAGACTGGTTGAGCAGGGAGAGGGGAAGGGGAGCATGCAATCAGTCCAGAAAGTGAATGGTAATGTTTTAATTACGATTCTATTGTTATTATTCCTATTTGGCTGTTTGGGGTTATGTAGTTTGCATATTCGTTCATTTAATTCTCACAAAGGTTTTGTTGGTGGTGTTTTTGTTTGGCAAAAGTTTCTTTCCGAAAAGAGAACAAAGTTGTCATTAACAGGCTATAAGGGAAAGAAATTTTTAAAAAAGCTGTTTTCCCCATACTCAAATATTTCTGCAGGGTAAGGATACATGGTGGTTATTGTTTTGAGGAAATAGAGATATGAAGATTTTTTTTGTAGACAAGTGCAAGCGAAATTATGAAACTTAGCCAAATATAAAACTCCTCTAACCATCACCCAATGCAATCAAAGCAAACTGATAATTTTTATAAAGGCTGCAGTAATTGCCAGTTCCTTTCTTCAAACAAAGTTTTCCAGGGAATTCCTTCTGTTAAAAGCTTCAGTGTAATACAGCACTCCATACTGCATTAATTTCTTTCCCATAGAAGACATGTATTCACAGTATTTTTTGTTTGTTTCTTTTTAGCAAATGATGTTTAACTCATAGCAGACTTCCAGCTCCTGTGAAAGAGAGAAGATGCTTTTGCCCCACACAACCTTTGCATCTGAGGAAGTAAGTTAATCTCCTTGTAGGAACACTATCAAAACTACAACCTTCTTCACTGATTCTTCATGTCCTGTCGAGAATTTTTCTCATTATATGGGCACTTCTCAGGGTTTGGTGTCGGTGTGGACTAGACTCATAAGATCTTGCTGAGACAGTGGGCAAAGCTGCAGCCTCTTCCATGTCCACAGCTTCTTGGAGAGGAACTGGGATTCCAGTTCTTGCTCTGAGGTCAGGCCAGTGTTAGAGGTCTTTCTTCAAGCCGAAGCCAACCTCAGGTGTTCTTGGGAGATGCACATGTACTGGAGCAGACCGGGGCACTGCATGAACATGGGCTTAAAGCTGATTCGAGGAATATTTTCTGTCATTGCAGGGTTAGTTATAACAGTCATTTCAGCCAGTAGCGCTCTGATGGCTTCTCAGAATGACGATGTTGTGGGCACCTTCTGCACATGAGCAGGGAGTAGGGGAGGCCACTGCAGACCCCACTCATGTAAGCTGTCTCCAGCTGTCACTGGAGATACTGAAAAGCAAGTCCCCACCACAGATATTTCCTGCTGCCCTCGGGTGATGTGTAGTGACTAAAAGGGTTGCCAAGGATGAGACAAGAACAGGCTGCAACCACCAATATTTAATAAGTGTATCCTGAGTTTTTTCAGAGTAATTTCCATATTTATACATACTATATTTTAATATGGCTGTGCTTGCCCATCTACTCTTTTTCCCTAGCCTATGCTGTCTCTAGGCCTGAGAACTTTGTCTTTGCGTTGCGTTCTGTCTCCCAGGCATAGTATAATGACAAACCAATTCCTTGCTTCCTAGTTAATGAATAGTCTCTAGTTCTTCAGGCAGGAGTGTTAAAGAAAGCTTAGCTTTTAGCTATTAAAAAATATTCAGTGATATTTATGACAGATTTTCCACTTCTTCTTTCCTGCTGAACATAATCTTCAAGATCATTAAAGGGAAATTCTGAGATTTTCCATGCTCAGTGCTAATGTAGCACTTGTTTCATAATGAAGCTTGAAATGGTGGGGTTTTATTCTGCACACTATTAATGCTAAAGTCCACATCCTTATCTGATAGAAAACACCAAGAGCTCCGCCGAAGTAAGTGAAGTTGGGATAATTTGCATCGGTTGAGGATGTGGCCCTGTATCTGGTTGACATTATCATGCCTGCTACAGTGTGGGCACCAGCTGGGGTGCTGCTTCATTCCTGTGTGGAGTAGGAAGGGCCTCAGTGGGGGAGAATGAAAGTGGAGAATGGCCATTGCTAGCACGAGTTAGGAATGAGCTGCTTGAAGTATAAGAAGATTGAAATTAAAAGGAAAACTCACCGTAACATAGTGAGACGCAACTGAAAGGACGTGAACTTAAGGAGGTTGCTCCGCTTCATGTTACCCCGGAGGGATTAGTGCCCAGAACAGCTCCCCCAGCCCACGTCTGTGATCGGGGTGGGAAACTTCTCCCATGCCCTGGGGTGTGCAGGTCAAACTGAACTGCTTAGGGGCTGTATCTCAAAGCCATATGGAGCCTTTAACTACTACTGTGCAAAAGGCTCTGTTTCTCAGGTGGAGCTGGCAGGAACCAGTTCTTCAGCAGCTGCATTGGCTTTCTATTTGCATTTGGATGAAAACCAAGAGGTTGCCTTTTTTTTTTTTTTCTTTCCCCTCTCTGTCTTTCAATATAACTATCTCTACTCCTTTAAGCTGCTGTACTTCTTAAACATTGATGCTGTTTGCAGTGCTGTTGAGACCTGGTTCTGGGCTTTTGATTCACAACACTTGTGCCATGATATTCTCCACTTGCTAGAGGCACTGTCTCCCCTCCAGCCCCAGGGAGAACCCCTTTTGTCTCTGTGGCACAATACAAACCTCTGAGATTGTCATTCTGTCCAGATTACTGAAACAGCTGTAAAATACAGTATGCATTTTCAGTAGGTTGAATTGTTCTTTGAGCTGAATGAAGAGATCCTAGACAGCAGAAGAAATAATCTTTTTACTCAACTTTTTTTTTTTTTTTCCCCAAATACGTTTTTGCAGTAGCCTTTCATTAGTAATCTTCAAGAAAATAAAGCCTTGTAAATACTTGATCCAGCTGCCGCTAAAATAAGAACAAAATTCCTATTGAATTGAATAAAGTCAGACTGGGGCTCCAAGGGAAAGTCAACACAATTTTTAGTTCCTTTGCTCTCCTTCTTGCCCGATCCATCAGTTACACATAAGAAAACTGGCCAGCTGCAGGATGGTGATTCAAGGATGGGTGTGCTCCAGAATCCACTGCTCCAGCTGTCTCTGGCTGTTCTGGTGAGCCCAAGGCTTGCACTCTTCAGCCCAGGGATAGGGAATTACAAATTTGTGCTGAAATAGAAGCCAGAGTTCAGAGTGAGGACACAATAGAACAGAGCCCGTTGGTATGGGAGAATTATAATAAATGGCATGAACAAAGCATGATCATTTCAAATTCTTGCCAAATGTGACTTGTGATTGTCACTTTTCTTGGGAATACAGCCTTGCTATCAAAAAAAAATAAAGAGAGAAGCTGGTGATCTCTTTGGAATTAAAGGTTTAGGATATGACATGAGGAATTAGACATGGGCCTCCTGTTAGCAAGAATGTTGACCTCCACACATAGTTCTGAAAATAAACTCTATCTCCAACTCAGTTGGTTTTTTTCCCCCTTCCACTAAAGAACAGGCATAGATGTCATCGAGGCGGAGAGTAGATCTCAGGATTGGAAGCTTTTAATGTCGTTTTCAAACGCAGTTGTAAAACTGAGTGATGACATGTAGGTGTCCGCACCCAAAATATTTACAGATCAAACTTTGAGGGTGCCTAGTTTTTATGGTGGCAATAGAATATTGCTTATTATTTCCTGGTAAATTTTTAGGCCTCAGTAATTATTATTAAAAAGAGAGAGCTGTAGCAGATTTGAGACTATAATTCCTAAGCCTGGCTTTTTACTATGGATTTACAGTCAAGAGACTGTTCCGTGACATCCAGGCCCCTTCAACAATCTTTATCATAAGCATGTGCTTTTGGCAAGTAGCTCCACTGAAGTCTGGGCAAGTGATGATGACACTTTCAAGTCAACAGCAGCATAAGGTGGCAGTAAAACATAATGTGCAGAACACTCAACTGGGACTCATAACACTGAGTCCCACTGCAGCACTGTGTGTGATTTGGATTTTCTCTGTTTCCTTCTGTGCAAACAGTGGTGATCTCTTTTTGTGAAGCTCTTTGCTGTCTGCAGAAGAGAAGTACTGTAAAAAGACTTGCTTGCTATTATGCATATCTTTAAAACAAAGCTTAATGCTTCGGCGCTTTGCTGGGTTGGGGTCGAACGTGCTTAGCACTTTGTGTGATCAAGCTGTAGATTACATAGGCAGTGGTTTGTAATAAGAGCCTTATCACTAACAAAAACCCCTTCTGTCATTATCAGACAAGCAACAATCGTATTTTTAAAATGGTTGCCAAATGTGTTTATTTGAAGATGGTTGTTTCTAGCATGGCTCAAACCATTGTGTGGCAAGTGTTCAATTGCTTCCCACTAAAGCCAACATTTATAGCTTGGAAAACGCTGTTAGATAAATGTCAGTTTCTGCCATAATTTGTGGAATCAATACAAACTGAGTCAAAGAATCACAAACAGTAATGTGAAAATAAAATGATCTGCGTTATGGTTTTTAAGTAAATGATGATAAACTAATAAATGCCATTAGCTGCTGCCATTACTTTGTTGAATTTAGCTGATGTTACTGTGTTGACTTTAAAAGCTATCAGCTTAACTATATAAATCCATTTGACATGTCTTTATTCAGATAAAACTTTAATACTGCAAGTGTAGCAAATTAGATGCAAATGCTCTTTTTATTTTAAGTATATTTAAAGCTGCCTTTTCAATGCAAATTTTACAGGAAATCTCAACAAGCTAGGACAGACATCTTAGCTGTCAGCGTGCAGCACTTTCATTTCAGTCTCAGGCATGGGAGCTGCGTTTTGTCCCTGCAGACTGAGATAATTAAAACTACAGAGAGATGGTTTTAAATATACATGATACACAGTTACTTAAATTGTGGGATAATGCATAAATGCAGCCCTTAATATTTTTGATAGCACAACACTGACCAGATAACATAGCAGAGTGGATTGTAGAGAAAATATATGTATATATATATATTTGTGTAAACAGTTCAGTGGTTTTTTACTTTTCACCTGTATAATTGTGGAATTATTTCAGAGGCACAGAAATACCAATTAAAAACCTGGGCTGTGAATGTGCTCATTAAAAAGATACAGATACCGTAAACTTTTTTTTTTTTTTTTAATTATGCTTTAACTTCTCTGTTTTTGAGCAGTCCATAACCTCCTTGGAATACATATCTATTTCAGCTTTCATTTGCTGAACCCCCTGAATGAGTTTATCCAAACAATGTGAATTTACTCAGATCTTTTTAAAATCCCACATCTCTTGTGGTTGATAAAGCTGACTTTAGCTAAGAAGAGTTGGATCAGGGTGATTTAAATTTCACAGTGAAAATGATAAGGGCTTTACTAGAAATAATAAGCACATTCAAATACTGTCATGGGCAAACAGTTGAATGTGCAGTGAGAAATTTGGCAAGGCTATTTTTTTTCAGTGTTGATTTAATGAAGTAATGGATAGTAAAAAAGAAAAAAATAGAGACTTGCATTCAGAGGTAAACTTATGTTAATTCCATATCAGTAGTTTTATAAAGCTCTATTCATTAAAAGGCAGCATTAATGCCCTAATAACTTTTAAAATGTCACGCTGTTTAAAAACAACAAAACCCCTAAACCAACCCACCAGCTAGGGAAGAAAAGTCTGTTTTGGCAGCTCTCTGCAAACCGGCCGAGTGACACCCTGTGATTGTCATGGGCCGCATGTCACTTTGTTGAGCCTGAGGATAACTTTTTTTTCAGTGAAAAAAAAAAAAGAAAAAACAAAAAAAAAACCACAACAACAAACCCGCATCCACTTAAGCTCCAGGGCAAACAATCACGGTCCGCAGTTTAAAATGGTTTTGAACATTTGCTTGTCCATTGAAAGAGCAGAGAGCCTCACCTTTCTGATTCAAATGGGGCCGGGAATCTGCACAGCCCCAGTTGCAAAGGACGGCTTGTCTGGAGCTGTTACATTTGCAGGATCAAAAGGTTCAAATCTATGAATCCAGATGTGCTTTTGAGCGATAGGGCCAGCGTGGCTGTGGAATGGGGGTCGGAGGGGCAGCACGAAGAGGAGCAGGAGGAGAGTTGTGGGGTTTTTTTGAGGCGGTCGTTCAGACACTTTATAGCACTCATTAGCGGGGTTTGTGTACGGCAAGGAACTGCCATCCAGAATTAGTGAGGTCTGATCAGTGAGGCATCAGGAAAAAAGATAAATCTACTGTGTATGGCACTCGCAAGAAGGGGCAAGAGCGAAGGAAAGGGAAGAAGCATCGCTGTGTTGCCAAAGGGCTGAGGTTAAGAATCCCTCGGTGCAATTTAACAGTTTTTAATTCCTACATTTTAATGCCTCGCAGGCCATTGTGTCAGTCTACTTTAGCTCCTCCGAGGAGCCATCTCCCTGCTGCTGAGCGGGTTAACCCTCCGAGAGGCTGCCGGGCCCCCCAGCCCCCCCTGCTGCCCCCAGCCCCGAATTTGGGCTTCCAGCCTGCCAGCACCAAACGCTGATGCCACCGCCTGACAGGCTCTAAGTGGGATAAGCTTTGCTTTTCACAGGTGTCCCTATGATCTCTGTTTTCTTAGCTGCCTTTTTTTTTTTTTTTTTTCTTAAGAAAGGTGGTAAAAACCTAATAGAAGGCTTCCTGCCATCAGCGCAGGGGAGAAGCGGTCATTAGCAGACAGGGAGAGATCAATATTCCTGCCCAACCTTACTGGTTGCAGTTCCAGTCAGTAATTATATACCTGTTATAAATCCATGAATATAGTGTATAAGGAAAAGAAACTAATCTCTTCAAAACAGCTTATTTCCATACTTAAGGACCGGAGAACTACAACTTACTTTGGCACTGACAACTTCTCCGTGCTTGGTAAACAGATTTTGCAGGAATAAAATTATTCTAAGGTTAAAAAACCCCAGCCAAACAAACAACAAACAAAACAAAACAGAAAGGAAAAGAAAAACACAAAAAAACTTATGAGCTAAAATTCCCCCATCCACCATCACACACATATTTCCTGCATTTGGCTCATTACCGGACAAGTATGTCCTTTAAGACCCAGAGATTAATGAGGCATTTTACGAGACTAATACATTTTAAATTTTAACACTGGAGTTAGCATCTGTAATTGTACAATTATACGTTCGTTTAGATTTTTTTAAAGATAACTAATCACAGGTGACTAGAATTGTGTGAAGAGGCAGAATTTATGTTTCTCCTGCTGCAGGAGCACTAAATCATGCAGGAATTGAAATTGTTTTCCTTATGACAGATAGCTCAGGCAAGATTAGTCAGTTACTGTTTCAGATATAATGCTTTTTTTATTACGCATACTTTATGTGGGACTATTATATTTGTAACGTATATTTCTGCATATAGCAAATTAACTATTGTGTAATGCAAGGACCAAGAAAGAATATCATTAGTTCTTGCTATCCTGCCGTTTTGAGCAGCTGGTGAAATATATACCAATCAGCCAACAGCCAGCTTCATGTTAACATGTATAACAAAGGCTGAACGGCTCCTGTTTGACAGAACTTTACCATGTAGTAATAAATAAGGCTGAATTATTGATGATGATAACTGCTAATATTATTATGACCTCAATTAAGTGCTTTTTTTCAGACACATTAGCAACAAAAGGTCTTCTCTTTGCTCATTGCTGTTTTTTTTTTCAAGCTCCACTTTACATTAAAATCGAATTGATCAAACCTATTTGCCATTTCGCTGTGAGTGGATAACCATAATGGGTAATCTATCAGCATGGTGCTCCCCTTAAAGCTATTAACACCTTTTGTTGTTTTACTCAAGTTTCTAAACGTGCTGAGAGGTTCAAAAAGGCAAACCCTACAATCTGTTAGGATTGCACAGAGCTGTGACTTGTGGCACTCTTTTAATTACCATACTTTTTAAACTCGACGGTTAAATACTGATATTTCTGACACTAAGTAAGTCTTTATTTACTTATGAAGCTGTGAGACAGCTAAATTAAAGCTGATTAGCAAGATGGCAGCTCTGCTGCTTGCAGCTGAGGTGAGTTTAGCTGCAGCGTGGCATCTCCCCACAAACAGCTGCTTGACTCTTAGTCACTGGGGCTGAGATCACTCAGCAGCAAAGGCAAATAAAGGCAGCTTAGGGTTTTTTGCCCTTTGGCAAATTGGCAAATTGTGTTAGTTACATGGATATGCGTGTACAGCATGGAGCGGGAGGTTTGTTTGTGAGAGAGCTCTTGTAAAAGGCAGAGGGAGATAATTTCTAGGGACAGGCTGGGTAGTGTGCGTGCTTGGGGAGTTGTGGGATTACACTCATTAAAAAGTGAAGAGCTAATGAAATAATAACAGGAAGACTGAATAAACTGGAGAATACAAATATGGTCCGGCTGTCTCGAGAAGGTTGTCTCTTCGCTTGAGCCTTGGATGAAGATTTCAGCCCATCTGGAACCATTCCTCAGGTTTGAGCATATGGATTTTGGAGACTTGCCGTGTTAATACTTGTGCGGGGCTGAATGGAGAAAGATAGAGGGAATTCCTTGTTTACCCGCTCACGTCAAGCCTGGTCTAAGAGCCCTGTTTGAGTAATGCTGATGCAGTTGCTGAGTGAAAGTAGGTGGTGCCTATGTTCACCAGCACAAACCCCTGGTAATATTCTTGGCGACAATTTGAACAGAAAAGCCTGGACAGAATAAGCAGGGAANTTGTGTGTGTGTGTGTGATGTGGTTTGTTGTTGTTTTTAATTCTCTCTGTTCAATCGCACTGCTAGTAGCATTGATGAGCGTCCTGCTGGTGGAGGAGGAGAAGCCCAGCTGGAGCTTTGGCCTCTGCAGGGTTTGTGTTGCTGGAGGGAGCTCCTGTCAGCAAAGCCAGAGGCTCCCATTCCACTGTGTTCAGGAGAAGTGGGAGCACTTCGGTGGGAACCTTTGTGTGTAGGGTTGGGGAGAGAGCACAGTTAATTTTCCTCAGCCAGAAAGGGTGAAGGTCTCTGGCTTGCAGTCAAATGCAGCCTCAGGACCATACAAAGCTCTTGCCTGTGTCATTTCACCTGAGAGTAAGAGTTTCATGAGCTCCTTTGTAATTATTCTTTTAAATGTGGAGGCCACAAATGAAGACAGGAATCCTTGTTCGTTGCTGGCACAAGGAGAGTCAGTGCCACTGATTTAAACCAGGCTACACGTTTTGTGATGTTAATGCCAGCAGTGGTTTGGGCCTTTTGCTTCTACTTATATAGTGAGTCAAAAGCAGGGTGAAATGAAGAAATATTTGTGTTGGCTTCAAAACCAGATTGAAGATAAATTGCTGTTAAGCTCCAGTTCTGTCTAGCTGTTGATACATGTAATATGGCAAATTAATTAAAAGCTTATTCTCACAATATATAGGGATTTCAATTGTTTTGAAGTGGTGGTTAGTCTTTCAGCAACTAGAGTTATTCTAGTAGACCAGTGCTTCCGGAAGCATATATTTCAAGTAGCTAAATACACTTCCAGTTTCTTCGTGTCAGTTGCTTTTCATGCATTTTTATCTTGTGTTGAAAAAAACAGAACTGTCCTTTCCCCGTTTTATGACTGTCCTGCAAAGCAAAGTACGAAGTAGGTTGATGACAGCTCATTCATCTCACTGTTTTTGAAAGGGAATTTCCTACTGGATATCATGCAGAGATGCATTTTTTGAAGCCCACCCACCTGTACTAGTCCCTCTCCAGGACAGGCTGCATTTTCCTAAGGTGTTTCTTGCAGGGGAAAATGTGCACTATCAAACAGCAGGTTTCTTAATGGTATATAGCGATGTTGACTTTACTGATGCTTCAGCTGCTGTTGTCTTAATGTAGACTGTTGCTCATATGTCAGCTGGAAACAAAAATCAATAAGTAATGAGAATGGGAGTAAGGGGAAAATGGAGAAACAAAATGGTGAACAAGAATTTGGTGTCTCCCCTCATATGCTTTGTTCAGCTGGTGTGTGTTTTTTACAGTTTCACAGGATCTGCAGATAATCCCCATAGCCTCCTACTTGTGTTAACTGGGACCCTTCCCACTTTGTGAAGGAGGAAACTAAGGCAAAATGGTTGGGGTAGTAACTGCTCTGCCTCCCTCGGATTTAGTAGCAGAAAGTTGAGGCAACTTGCCCAAGGGCAGTCAGAATCTGGATAGATATTCACACCTATCAAGGCCTTTTTCCCAAGTGGTCTGAACCCAGGATGCCCAGATCTCTGTGTTTGTGGGTGCGTGACATAGGACAAGAGGAAATGGCCTTGAGTTGAGCCAGGGGAGCTTCAGATTGGACATTAGGAAAAAATTCTTCATGGAAAGGCTTGACAGGCATTGGAAAAGGCTGCCCAGGGAAGTGTTTGAGTCGCCATCCCTGGAGGGGATTAAAAGGCATTTAGATGAGGTTCTTAGGGACACGGTTTAGCGCTAGAGTTCGGTTGTGTTTGGACTCGATGATCCTGAGGGTCTCTTCCGAGCGAAATGGTTCTATGATTCTGAGTTCTGGAGCTGATGCTTTCATGTCCACCCCTGTCTCGGCGCGGGGCCGGGTGGCTGGCCACGCCTGCTTGGCTGCGCGGGGCTGCGCGGACCCACCGCGGGCAGCGGGGGCTGCGAGGAGAAGCGGTGCCGTCTGCCGACAGCACGGTCACACGGTCCAGACGGGGAGATCATTAACTAAGGCACCGGAGCAGCCGCATCTGTGACTTGAACACTCCGTCTTTCGGTCCCTACTGCTGTGTTTACCGCTCCTTAACGCGGCATTGTTTACTCACAATTAAACTCTTCGCCATTAATTTAACTGGCAGACGCCGAATTGGTCACACAGAGCAGCTCCCAGAGCGCAGGCAGATGTGCTCTGCACACTCGTTTAAGCACGGACCTCGTTAGGCGGCAGCGCGGGGCCGCCCGCTCCCTCCCGCGGGCACCGGCGGTGCCGCCACCGGCGGCCGCTCCGGCTCCTTCTCCCGGGCCCGCCCGCTCGGGGTGGGAAGCGTTGATTCTTGTCAGCCTGAATTTCACACCGGAGATAACAGATGCTTGAAACCCAGGCGCTGCTCGGAGGAGATAAACACTTTTTTTTTTTTTTTTCTCCTCCCTTAATTAAAACGTATCTGTAAATTTAAACGGAGATGGTGGGTCTAATAAGTTTTGAACTGGTGAGAAATGTCAACAGCAAAAGGCCCGAGATAAGGCGATGTTAGATCTGTATGCGATGGTACGTATCTTCACCCTGCAGAGAACCGGAGCGTTGCAACGTGGGGCTCCACGGTCGGTGCTGGGGGTTCACACCAGAGTTAAAAACCCATAACAGGGAGTTCCCGGGAAACAGAGGGAGCCCCACTAAAAGAGAGGCTGGTTTATGCATGTGTCATGGTGAAGCTGGGAGCTTCAGTGATTTTGAATATTTGCTATTTCCTTAAACTTCCATTTTGATTCATTTGTCTAAAAGAAAGTACTTCAATGTACTTGCTGTGTGTATTGATCTGTTATATCTATTCCAAACCAGCAACTGATGCCCACCTATAGCATACACATAGGTTTCTTTCAAAACTGTTTTTCTCTCTCAGCTCTTTGCTAGTTATGGAATCATAGAACCATTTAGGTTGGAAAAGACCCTCAAGATCAAGTCTAACCAAGTTATAGCAGGACCGCTGTAGGCAATCATTTGAAGTACTCAACCTATTCTATACGAAGTGTAATCATTTCTAGTGGATTGTGTGAGTGTGTTTTATGTTGAACACAAGACGACTAATTCTAATTGGGAAGAAAACAGTGGCAGTGGGATTCCATTCCTTAATGGAGCTCAATATGTTTACATCGGAAACTGTGGGAAGTGCCTGGTCTTGAGTCAGTCAACACTGCAACTGCAGTGTAGCTTCTTTTCTTCTCTATCAAAGCGTGCAGTACGTTAGCAAGGCCCAGATTTATTAACTGCATTGCAGCTGGGAGGTTTTGCATGGAAACTGTGTCTGACCCAGCTGCCCTGGTAGCTCTCATATGCAATATTTCCTCGTGCAGAGGAGCACAGACGCAGTGATATGCCTGCCTGGGAACACACATCCAGATTCTTCTCAGAAAGTCTCTCTTTCCTTCTTCCTTTATCACCTCTGCTGAACTTGCCAGAAATGTGTTGATCATGATGGTGAATTTGTGTCTTTTTGTTTTCATGAGAAAGACCATCTCATTCAGATAACCTGCTGAGGACTCACAGACTTTTGGACACTCCTGACTAGTCCTTTATTTAAAGTGGTGACTAAAAAGGCCGGGTCTGCTGATCGCCTTTTGGTTTCCTAAGCTATTGCAGGGAGATGGTTTATTTTGAATTACTGAACATTTCTGTACCAAGACAGGAACTCTGTCCTCAGTTCCGGCCTGGCTTTCCATGGCCAGGTCTTTAGGACTTATCTGGTTGCTTATTAGGCATGCAGCCTTGTTGTTTTTTTTTTTTCATAATAGTGATGTACGTATTAATATAGTAGCTTCTCAAGAGAGGAGATCTCTGTGCCCCTTGCAATGGGGTCAGGGTGCAGTCTGAGGCATCGTTAGGGAAAAAAAAAAGTTTATTTGAACAATACAGGCTTACAATTCCAAAATTCTGCTTAAAGTTGGTGGTGTTCAGTGGCCATTCATAATAATTTTAATTTATCTATTTTACAATTTTCTTCTTACATTAGATTACCTCCTGTTACATACTGATTATCTGAAATGTTATTACATTATTAGATATTATTTTCAACTCAACAGTAATAATGTTATTATTTGAATTATTTATAATAGAGCTGCACAAATGATTCAAAGCGAACAATTTATTTGATCAACTTACCTTCTTTTGGTAATTGCAGTATATCTACAACCATGTTCAATTTCTTTAAACTTATTCCTGGACAAATACATAGCCTGTGCTTTTCTCACTGAATTGATCATATTTTTGATACTTTGATCTGGAATGTAGGTGGCTTATTTCTGACTGCCCAAATAAATCAAAAGATTATGCCTGTTCTTATAAGGCAAGTCTTACAAGTTCTGTGCAGATTTAAAATCTGGTTCCAATAAGTGGTTGTGCTGTACTGATTTGCCTTTTAAATTCACCTTCCTTGAAAACCAGTGAAATCAAATAATTTGAATGTGTTTAGGAAGTAAACACAAGAGTCAGAAAATGACAGAAGTGATTCTATTTAAAAATTTCAAGTCAAAATTAATAATGTTTTACTAATTTTTGCACTTTAGCTGGTTTCCATTAAAAAGAAAAAATAAAAAAGGTGTAAAGTTCACAGGGAAACTGCAAGGTACTTACATTGCTGTCTTGGAACTGCACATGTTGTTGATGCTTTGCAAGTTGGCTTCTCATTTACTGTCAGAGACAAAAAGCTACAGAGCAGTTGCCTTGTACAGTGTGTCAGCTCTTTAGACCCTAGCCTGTGGTTTAACGAAATAATGTATTCACTATTTATATTTTCTGCATGGCTCCTAAAATGCCCAATGGGCCTATTGCAGGTCCCTAGGAGTCATACCTGATTTGAAAATCCATCTTCCCTCTTCCTACCTCTGTTCCAACAAGCCCCACTGAAATAGCAGGTACTTACAGACCCCTGCCTATCAATTCCTGTCTCCTGCCATCACGCTCAACCACTTTGTTCTATCTTTTTCATGAGCTTACGGTCAGTCATCTGAATGAAGTGATGTTGTGAACTTTCCCTGGCTGGATGAGCACACTTGCATATGTACACTTGTTTCTAGGTGGTACTTGCACACAGCTCTGTTATGTTTGCCTTTTTTTTTTTTTTTTTTTTTTTTTTTTTTTTTTTTTTTTTTTTTTTTTTTTTTTATTTTTTTTTTTTTTTTTTTTTTTTTTTTTTTTTTTTTTATTTTTTTTTTTTTTTTTTTTTTTTTTTTTTTTTTTTTTTTTTTTTTAAGAATACCTGTATGATTTAGCAACACAAGTGGTATTTCTCAAAGTAACTTTAGAACCAGGTGGTTGGTGAGAGTCCCTGGAACAGTAAATTCAGCCCGGGGAGGAAGGCGAGGGAGCTGCAGGCTGGGCGGTAGTGGTGTGGGGGCTGCTGCTGCCAGCTGTGGCCAGAGGTGCCCGGTGCCGGGCTGGCTCCAGCTGTGGCCAGAGGTGCCCAGTGCCGGGCTGGCTCCAGCTGCGGCCAGAGGTTGTCCCCAGTGGGACATGGCGAGCAAAGCGACAGACTTTGTCAGCCCCGTCGCTGCTGCGGGAGAACGACGGGACATTAACCCTTTAGAAATGCCCTTGCTAATTCTTGCGGTTTTGTTCCTGCGAGCCCGACTTTCTCCTCCCTTGAAGCCACCACATTTTATTAGGTATTGTAAGTGGCTACACCTGCAGTTTTAAATGACTAACACAAATGTTATAACGGTGGCGATCAAAGAAAAAGTTCAAAGTTCAAAGGTCAGTCTTTTGTAGCTGGCGAGGAAGAGCTGTAGGATAATAGCTTGTTAATGTTATTTACCTCATTCAGCTGAAAAACTTTCTGTACGACTCTGTTGTGTCAAGACATTTACGTGGGCAATTCTGGGCATTGTCATTTGAATAGGGGTTAAATTATTCTGTTTTGTCATTAAGTGATCCTTGATTGGCAATCCACTGCACAATGGGTGATCATTAGGGAAAGGCCATAAAACTGTTACACCATTTAAGAGTGAATGGTGAATGAAGCCAGATATCTCCAGGACCCATTCCCCCCTCCTCCCCCAACTCCAAACTACAGCTGCCGGAGGAGCAATTTAAAGCAGAAACGTTTAGAGGCTTGGAGCAATTTGGAACAATCATTTCTTTATTGTGTTTCCCTAATTTCGTTTTGAAAATATTTGCACTGAAGTGAACAGTGGATAAACCTGCTTATAGTTACCTAAGGCATGTCTAGTATTGTAAGGTCTCCTATTTTCATTGTGTGGCTGTTAAGTTGTGCTCTGTTTAAAACCCAGGCTGTTCGAGTACTGAGACTGCATCAGAACATTAGCCCTGAAAATAAATGTGAACCGTGGCATGTTGGTTTCAGATAAAATAAGGAAAATGAGTCAAAAGCCCAAATAAAATGAGAGCTGGATGACACAGAAGGAAGTGCATCTGGCTTAATGAAAACGCCTTCAAATCCAGAAGGGAACAGTTGAAGGCCTGAGCCACGGCTGTTGTGGGCCCCGGGCTGAGCTCTACCATTGAGATGCAGACTGCGCTTTCCAACCCCAAATCCTCTGTTCTGTCAGCGGATGTGACTACGGGCTTTGCAGTTCACTGTAAACCACTTAAAGTGCTGTAGCGCTTATGATGGGACAGAGCTGAGGTTGGACAATACATAGATGAGTAAGGCGGCGGTTCTGCTGTGGTTAAACCTGTCCCAGAAGGGCTGCTGTGCTCCTCTCTACTCTTTCCCCAGCATGGTCCTGGCCTGGGGTCCTGCCTGACCCCCTGCCGAACCATTTCATCCCACTGGATGAGCAGGACCACAGGACAACGGTCGGGTCCTGACTTGCGTCAGTTAAGTTGTTGTGGTACCAACACATGAGAAAATACTCGTGCTATAGTTAACCAACACCTTCCACCCAACTTTACCATCCTTAGTTTTTGCAGGCATGATGCTCTAGGTGACCTCGGGAGACAGGGTTTTCCAATGGATGTCCAAATAGTTCCAGCCATGCTCTTGGGAATGGTGATTTTTTCCATGACTGAAAAGCCAACATAGCTTTTAACTAAAACTGCAGAGCTAATTAACTGCTTAGTGATTTGTCCTTGCTTCTTTATATTCTGATTACGATTGTGGCTCATCTCGCTTGAGGAAGAACATGCTGTGTAGCCTGCAAAGAGACTTATTTCTTCAGCTACAATTAAAGATAGGATTCTTTCCCTGTAATTAGAGACAGGCTGTTTGTGTAAGGGGGCTACAAGCAGCCCGGGGTCCGCTGGCGAGGCTGTGGGGTGTTCCTCTGTGCTTTCCTGTACCCCCACACGCGTAGTTAGACACCAAGTCTGCAAGCTTTTGCTCTTTTGCTTGACTTGGAAGAATCCATTGTCTTTCAGGGCCTTTGGAGAGTATAACAGTGACAAGTGTATGAGATCAGATGTGATACTGTAAATCTGCCGTTAAAAGGGAAAAAAAAAAGAAAAGAAATAGGAGAACAGCCACGTTTCCACATTGAAGTTTCAGCATGGCCATAGTCAAAGATGTTTTGCATAGCAATAGACAAAGGTGTTTTAATAGATTCCGTGTATTTTCCAACATCTGAATTTCCCTTTAAACTTGTACTAGGTAAATGTTATTCGGTTGCCCTTTTAGAAAACAACAATTTGACTTTTTTCCCTCTTTGTATTCTGACAAATATTGGTCTTGATGAGTGTTAAGGGACTAAAAACGCTGAACATCAAAGTGCTCATTATCAACCAGCCAGCTGCACTCCGCGCTGCACCTCCTCATCACACACAAACCTGATCTTTTCTGTGGGGACCGCCCCCCCCAGAGACACAGAACAAGTTCTTCTCTGTGCTAACAGTGCACAACATTGTCAAATGATGTGTAATGATTTTATAATGTGAACTAATGCCACTAGGGACTGAACTGAGACTTCTGATTTCATTACACTCACTGCTGAGACTGGTTTGGAATATGAATTTGGGGCGAAGATAAAAGGCTACGTTCATGTCCTTTACCCATCAACCCTCCACCAGTACTATTTGGTGTGGATCCAAACAAGGATTCTGCTCCAGGTAACTCAGGAAAAAAAACTTGTGATTTATGCATATTGCTATAAAACACTGGGAGTGTAAAGAAGTACCTTTTACTAAGTAAACCTTTGTGCCATGATTGAAATCTTAGCATAAGTCAGGAGAAACTTCCCTGCTGCATCAGAATCAGGCCTTTGGTGGCCAAGACAATGTTCCTAAAAGCTCCTATTTGTTACTATAAGTCTGCAGAGTTTTTGTGTAATGATAGTTAGAGATGAGATTTTGTTCTTTCTGATTGCTTTTAATTAAAATAAATGTACTAGTTAACCTTTAATTTAGAGGTAGCCCTAGAAATGTATAGGCGCTGTACGTATGTACACTGTGTACTGAATTTATGGTATATTCTGTTGAATTGGATGAAGCTTTTTTATATGACAAAAATGTAACCACACTAGTAAATGGTCTTCCTTTGCCTATTATTACCTGTGTTACCAGATATCTGTCTGGTTTAAGTGATTTCATCTTTCTGTGCCCTAGCAGACTGTGAAAAATAGAAAAAATGCCATAATATTTTCCTCTAGAATGAATAATATGAGAATTAGCTTCCTTCTTCATTTGGATGTAAGGAAAAAACCCCCAGGTTTTCAGTCAAATTATCATCTATTGTAAGTCTGTCTGGTTCTATTGTTTTCAAGACAGTTTATCCCATTTGTACCAGCAGAAAATGTAGGCCATGCTAGTGACAGCAGGGAGATGAATACTCTGAATATCTAGCTAATTTTCAAATGTAATCTACCTGCTAATGTGTGATATGGGAACTAAGTGTCCTTTATATACTCTTAAAGCACTTCAGATGCAGGAGGGATAGAAACTAATCCACCTTCAAAGGTAATTATATTGGGAATTACACTACTTCATGCAGTAAACTGTATTCATCACCCTGCCCCTTTTTTCCAGCACTGTACCATTGCCGCTATTTTAGATACGAGTAAGAGTTAATCATAAGTAAATTAAATTCAGTGTGTGAAATGGAAAGAAGAATCCTTACAAAGATATAAAAGCATCTAAAATATAAGTGGTGATTAAGCTTGTTTCCTCTTGTGCTTCTACATCCTGGACAAATGATTTACTTTCATTATCTAATACATTTAAACTATCTTGGTTGTAGGGGTCACAGCCACTGAGAGATGGGAGGAAAGACAATACTAATCAAAAGTAAACCATGCCACTTTTTTTCTCTAGTGCCGCTAATCTTAATTGAATCAATCTCGTGGCATACGTTGACAGTGAAAGATTGCTCAAACCTGGGAGGCCAAGCTGGACAGAGCTTCCAGAATAAATAAATAAAAAAAAGTCTTCCTTAATCATTAATTTGTTCATTCACTCCCATTTGCTTCCATTCTTCAATGTCTTAGGAGATGTACCCCATGCAACCTCCTTCAGCAATCATTTCCAAGTGCTTCTCCCAATATGCTCATGTGTTTTAGAAGAAACTAATTTGCCTGAGAGGAATACAGCAGAGATGCCTATCTTTTTTTCTTTTTTTTAAAAGAAGTGAAATGTAGTTGGATTTTATAGATTCGAGCACTTTGTGAGTAAGGATGGTATTTCTGTTGAGTTGCAATAGAACTGAGTTCATTTTGGAGGTGAAATATTTCCTGTTAGAGGATATCGGGTAAACCCTACTTGGACTAGGATGGAGTTGAGGAGTAGTTTACAACCTGTTTGTGGATTCACAGTAGCCCGTCCTATAAAAGTAAGGCAGAGAGGTGAAAACCCTTTGAAGTTGGTGGAAAAATTAGAGAACTTTGTAGCCTCTGGATCAGGTACCTTGCAAATATATCTGAAGGTTACACGATAGTATAGTAATAACAGCAACCAATAAATAATTAGTAATATTCTATCAGATTGACTTTTCCTCCACGATTTTACTGAGGTTGGTAATGTAAGAATTCCCCTGTCAACTGTTATTTTAATTTTATTGTTATTTTGTTTCTACTAAACAAGCAAACTACACGCACATACATGTGTCTCCTTCCCCAGTTTCCCAGCATGTTATGTATATTGCATTATAAGTTTGTCAACATTATAAAATGACTTAAATTTGTTAACACACAAAATGGAGGAAGGCACTTAGCGTATCAGCTATAATTTCTGATCTTTGTATCTGCAGATGTTTGTGTTTGCTGAATTACAAGTATGAAAGGTCTTGGAAACCTAAGACCTTAAAATGAAATGTGAAAGGTAGAGGAATCCTTGCAGAATCAGGACCTTAAAGGCTACGTTGAAGTCTCTGTAAAGATAAGAGTAGATCAGATTTATTGTTTCTAACAAATAGTTTAAAATAAATAATTTTGGTAAGTGTGAAGTATAAGAAGAAAGGTTTTGACGAACAACACAGTGTTTGTATTTTATGTAATCTGCTATGGCCCAAATAATTGAAAACATTGCTATATTGGTCATTTAGAAGACTCATTGTATGCAATTAAACGGTATTTGATGATAAAAAGCAGGTTTACTGGCAACGTGCAATAGAATCTCTAACATAGTAGCAGAACCTCACTAGAGATGTAATGGTTTGTGCAGAGCATATATTGTCTATACTAAAGTATAACAGTGTGTATGCTACATTCACTCTTTTTGCCAATACATCTGTTGGTAGAGCAACTCCTTCTTATTATTCCATTTTACTTGAGTATGTGGAGACAGAGTTACTCTCTTAAGAGAGATACACTCTTAAGTCATTCCTTAGGGAGCGATTGCACTGGACAGCTTGAAATTCTTCCCAAAGCAAGGAAGTCACATTTAACTTCTTACTGTGGCATTCGGAAAAAGAAAAAAAAGAAGTCCAATCCAGTTCTCAGAAATGAAAAATCCTCTGTGCCTTAGTAGCCTGAGCCAGAATCACTTACAAAAACACCTGAGAAATTCAATAGGAAAACCTCAGACCTTTCAAATGACAAAAACATCATTTCATCCATGCTTTAAATCAAGAAAGCATATTTGGTAAAGTCTCTTCCTAAAGCCTGCTCTCTTTTAAACTGCCATGTTGTTTTATTTTGATGTATATCTTTATAGCAGAATAATTAACATTTTACAAATCAGGGATGGTGAAGCTGTTCACTTTATTCTGAGGGCAATAAATCCACATGCACATAGTTTTGTATTACAGAGATCATTTAAGTGAGTGTAATTTTAACATTTTGATGACAGTTTTAGGATCCTACCAAGCAGTGATAAAGCTAGCAGTTATACTATGTGATAATTCTGCCTTTCATTATAATGCAGAGTTTCTCCATACTAAATCAGGCCAAGATGCAAGCTATTACCCCTGGGCAAAATTCATTCATTATGCATGTACGTTATTCCTAAAATCATTGATAATACTTTTCATAATAGTTATTTTTCATGCATTAACTTTTGCAGCCATGTTAGTACTAAGGATATGTTTATTAGTCTTGAGTATTTTTTGGATAATAAATACAATCTCAGACCCTCTTATAGTTTCTTTAAGCTGAAAGCTATCGTCAGTTATAATGCTGTAAATCCACAGTGCAATTATAAAGTGGTGTTTAAGGAAAACATTAGAAAGAGGGTAATGAATGTCCTGTGCATCACTGCAGCGGGGCTCAGGACACGGCCCAGAAACTTTTGTTGGCTGTAAGGAAAGTCAGAAATGGTGCTGCTGAGGCTGATTACATTTCGCGAGCGTAAACTTGGTACCAGGCTTATCATTTTCCTTTATGCAGTATGTGAATGTGTCAGCTTCTCAGGAGAGTCATGGCTGAAGTCCTTGTCAGTTGGGAATTTCAGCAAGACGCAAGCTGGGTTTTGCTGGCAGTGATGCTCATCTGCAACACAGGAATTTGAGGTCCAGGCTACACTTTCAGTGATGTCTTGGGCAGTTCTGAGGACATGTGGAGAGGAGCGACAGTTCCTGAGTAATATGTTTCCTTACCTGCTCTTTTATTACCTTACTCTTGAGATCATTGTGGTCTATAAGATTAATTACATTGCAAACCAGCAATTTTCAGGGCGGACCTCACCATTTCTTTTTTTGCCAGGTGTTGCATATGAGATGATGTCATCTCCCCTGTTACTAATTGCCTTGTGAAGCCTGGCCACAAGGGAGGCTACTCAACAGCATAAGAAGCAGCATGGTGTAGGGAGGGGCTTTTGGATCAATGGGGCTGGGTATAGTTTGGGATATGTCCTGTATGCTGACAAGGCATTGTCTGTGTGGTGTGTGAAGGGTGGTCAGATGATTAATCTCTTGGGCTTTTGAGGTGCTGTAGTGGTGAATGAGAGATTGGACGTGAGCCGGCAATGTGCATTGGCAGCCCAGAGGCCGATTGTATCTTGGGCTGCATCGAAAGGAGCGTGAGCAGGAGGTCAAGAGAGGTGATTCTGCCCCTCTGCTCCGCTCTGGTGAGCCCCCCCTGCAGGGCTGGTCCAGCTCTGGTTCCTCAGCACAGGACACACATGGACCTGCTGGAGAGGGGCAGAGGAGCCCCAGAAATGATCCGAGGGATGGAACTCTGCTGTGAGGACAGGATGAGAGAGCTGGGGTTGTTCAGGCTGGAGAAGAGAAGGCTCTGGGGAGACCTAAGTGTGGCCTTTCAGTACTTAAAAGGGGCCTGTGAGAAAGATGACAACAGACTTTTTAGCAGGGCCTGTTATGATAGGAAAAGGGGTGATGGTTTTAAATTAAAGGAGGGGAGACTCAGGCTAGACGTCAAGAAGAAATTTTTTACAATGGGGGTGGTAAAATACTGGCCCAGGTTGCCCAGAGAGGTGGTAGATATCCCATCCCTGGAGACATCCCAGGTCAGGTTGGACAGGGCTCTGAGCAACCTGATCTGGGTGAAGATGTCCCTGCTCATGGCAGGGGGGTTGGACAAGATGAGCTTTGGAGGTCCCTTCCAACCCAAACTGTTCTATGGTTCTCTAACATTTCCTGTCAGTTCCACTCTCACCGACAGGAGTACTCATGGCAGAGAACGGGGTGGGCTGGAGGGGACTGTTCCCGAGGTCAGCTCTGCTCTGCAGACCGCAGGCTGGACCTGCTGGAGGGAGCAGTGGCAGCTGAATGAGACCTCTGTTCCCTGGGTGAGTGCACGGAGGAGAGGAACGGCTCTCCCTGTTGTATCTCTTCCCAAGCAGATTTGCACAGAGAGTAGGTACAGTTCAGCCCTAAATCTCTGTATCAGCATAGCTTATTGTTTAATGAAGAGATATATTATGTTTGGATTAGAAAACGTGATAATATCTTCCTTCTTCCTTTCTCCTGGCATATTTACTAGTACAGCGTTGCGTTTTATTTTTCCATGTGCTGTCTTATCCACAGGAGCCCAACACCTGACTTTCTCCTGGTCTGATAGCAGAGAGGTTTCGGTCGTCTCAGTAGCCATGTGTGAGTCAGTCCCAGGAAACAGTTCCCAGCTGATGTTGTAGAGGTCTTATTTAAAAGCTTGAGGACATGAGTCACCGAAAGGACATAGCATCGGCGTAAATGGTATTTACTCATTTGTGTTTACAGAGTGGAAAGCCAGTACTGAGCTTAAGAGAGGGAGGTACCACGCAGCAGCAGGTGGGACATCACCTTCATTCTCCTGGGGACCAGTAGTCATTTGAGACGTGTATGTCCCACGAGATGTTTTTATCTGTTGCCAGCATGCTGTATTTTGGCCTGGTTTAATCTAACTTAATTTCAATTTAATTCTGTGACTATAGAGACAGCCCAAGGCAACCAAGTTCCCCATGTAAGGAGCTTGCTGACATGTCCATCTAAGGCTCCTTCCTTGGCCTGTTTTCTTGCCTCCTAGTGAAGCAAAGGTGGGAAAAGAGGTGGCAGGGTGGCAAGAGGAGACATTTCCCCTGGTTGGCTGAATGGCTCTTATACCTCCTGCACATTTGAGGAGAAGAGCAAAGGAGTGCCGGTGGGAGCGGAAGCCATCCCTCAGCAGGTCCCTCTGCTTCCTCCGTCTCCCATGTATTTTTAATGAGACACCAAACAGCTGTTGTAAGAACAAACAGAAATTGTCAGCATTACTCCAGCTGATCAATTAAAACTAGGAGAAGGTCTAGTGTTCGTTACACATTTTGTTATCTTCCAACTGTAAGAAGTGCTTTCTTTGGGGAATAGCTTCAGAGACTTGGATTTTCATGGTTCACTAACTGTAATAAATAAATCTGAATAAATCCAAACTTCAATGCCAAGGACTGAATCAAACTCACTTATTTTTATACTGAAAATATCCTGGCATTAAAAGGCTTAGCATGTTGGGCTGTTCTGTTTAACAATGAGGTGAAAAATGGTGCAGATGATTGTACTAGTAACTAAAAAATACTAGAACTCTTCTGTAGCTTCCCTTAAGGAGATGGTTTGAAGTTGCACGCTCAGACTTTTTCTTCACATGACTAATCCACTCTCCTGTGACCTGTCTTTAGTTTGATATTGAATCAGGAACAAGAACTGTAGCTTCAGCTGACCCCAAACATTTAGTTACATTAATCACGGGGTGTTTTTGGACTCTGAGCATACCGAATGAAAGACACTTTCTTTGCAAGACATTGATCAAACAGTCTACAGGTATCAGTACATCGAGGCACATTAATCATCTGGTGCATTATCAGTTCCACCAGGAGAATATGTAAATGTGATTCCTGTCAATGATAAGGGAAAGCAGAATTTATTTTTAAAAGTGGTCCATCTGGAGCTGTTGATATAATCTTACCTAAGACAATAGGTTGTAAAGATACATTTTAGCAGGACTGCCAATGAACATAAAGAACAAGCAATTTAAAGCTATCAGAAAAAAAAAAGGAAAAAGAGAAAGAGAAAGATAGTGGCTATACTTCAGTCACTTGTGGGTATTGCTATTGCACAACAACGTGGAGGAGACTTTTTCTGCTTAATAAAACAGTGCAGTTTTGTGAAAGCTCTTATAGTTGTTCTGTAACAGCAAAAGCTTTGTTTAAGAGTGATGCTCTTCTATTCTCCGCTTCAGTGCTCTTGCCCTAGAATACACCTGTGAAATACTTGCCTTGTGGCAAAGGATGTGATGCTCATACTTACCGTGGAACTCTGAGGCAACGGCTCACCTTGGCAGATGGTTCACCTTCACCCATATTAATGGGGCTGCCTGACTGGGGGACGCAACACGCATCTTGCTGAAAGTGTTTTTGCATAGACCTTCTTATATTATTGATTAATTTACTTTATTTCTTCACAAGGAAAAAAAAGTCGTATTTTACCTTTTTGGTTTAGTTTTTGGTTTTTTTTTGTGTATGTGTTTGTTTTTTTTTTTTTTGAACAAACAAACCTGTGACCAATTGGTACTCTGCAAGAGGGGCAAGGACACAAATCTGTATTTTGCCAGTGTGGGTGTGTGCAAAGCTCATTCGCCTCTCGTGAAGCTACGTTTCCTGGCAGAAATATTTCTTGAGGTATTTCTTGAGGGGAATTTGGTAGAGATTGAATGTATAAAATGGTTGTCTTATTTCTACTGGTTGTCTCCTTAGTGTTCTTTCCTACTTCCCCAGCATCTTTGGGTTACAAAAGTGGAACAGTGAGTTGTTTGGGAAGATGAGTGATTGTCTTTAGAGGGTATGGATCTTGCTGACTTTTGGTCCCTGAAGACTGGCAGAAATGCAGCATGATGTGGATGCAAAGGCCAAGGACAGAGCTTGCTTTGGGTCTAATCTTGGCTCTGCTCAAGTTAGGAGGAAACTCCCTACAGTGCAAAAAAAATTAGTATTCCTAAGCAGTTTGAGAGGCAAGTGGGCTAAATTCTGAAGTTTTTGAGAGAACAGTGCTAAAAAGTATTTTTGAGAGATTAGGGTTATAAAGTAATGTAATTAATGCCTCCTTGTCTTGTAGCTGAGACAAGATCCACAGGATTTGTGTTTTCTCTCCTTACAGGACAGCATTTGGCTCTGTCTTATGCTAAACGTTATGGTTCTCATTTAAACGTGGAAGAGTTAGGAGAACTTGAATGTAATTGTAATGTGTCTGTATAAACAAAGACATGATTAACTGCATATGCACAACACTGCCTTGAACGCTAGCAAGGAAAACAATGTACAGTTTCTACACATTCAAAAAAAGCCTCTTTGAATGTCCATCCTTTTGCAGGTTTTAATATTGTTTGTCATCATGTTGCAACCATGTGCCATTCATAATTATATTTACAAATACTTGTACCTCTTTCAAGGCCAAAGGATTATGTCTGCACATTTCAATAATTAGTTGTACAGTGTATTCTAAGTGCCTTTTGGATTCCCTTTATCATATCTCACTGTTTAGCAATGCTGCTGTTAAGTAAAAGTGGTCGTTGAAATGCAGGGTTTTTGTAGAAATGGCCCCAGCTCCCACTGACTAACAGAAGAACAGAGAGCACGTCAGTGTGTCCTTGGGACACTCGGCGTGGAGCTGCATCTGCAAGAAAATACTCTTAATAGCATTTTAATATAAAGTTTTAAAGGTTTTAGGTTTACTCTTTAAAGGGAAGAAGATAGATGCAGTACTTCTGGTTTGCACCTTGTATTTCTAAAAGAACTTTCAGGAAAAGACCAGCTACTGCCCTTTTTCTTGTGTCCTCTCCTGCTTCTCTAGAGAACACAGCTGGGGGTTAGTTAGATGTTATTTATGCAGGAAATCATGTAGGCTTTCAACATGCCATGGACACGGTTAAAGCAGTAAAAGAAACTCAAATGGCAGGTCAGGATTGTCACCCGTTGCACATGGTTCTCTCTTCCTTCCCCTCCTCCTTTAGTTTTACTCTTCATTCTTTCTTTCACTCTATTTCCCTCTTCTTTCTTTTAGTTCTCAGCTACAATATCACAATGGAATATTTAAGAGTGTCTGTAACGAGACAGGACTTGTGCTGCCAGCAGTCATTTTTCTGAGGTATAATCAAGTAACATAAAAACACCTGATGCTAGCAGCAAGTTCAGGTCACAGCACTGAAGGGAAGCTTAGAGTTTCCATTACAAGACTCACTATTGGGAGGTTTATAGCTCAGTTATTAAAAATAAGGTGCTATGAAATTAGGCATTTGTTATCACAGTAGAGAGAACATTTTTTGAGTCCAGTATTTTAAAGTCTGTTTTATTTTACTGTATTCTATTTCATTCTCATGGTCTATGGGCATAGAAATAATCAATAATGAGAAAAAATACGTGCCTGTAGTAATGCTAGTGGCAAATGGCAAAGGCAGACAAATAGTTTATAACAGAATAAAAATTGCTGCCCAGGTCTTCAAAGAGCTGCCCTTTGGGCAGCTTGAGAAAGCCAGTACCGTGTAATATGCCCTTGTTGGTTTGGCTTTTGTGGCCCTGAGATGGCCTGGGTGTTGTAGAGTCTGAGGTCTAGGACCAGCCCAGACATCCCTGGAGGCTTCAGAAATTCTTCTGAATAATGATGAGTCAACTTCACTTCTGAGACCGTTTCTTCTGCTCGATGCCTTATTAGTAATACTTGTTGTCTCACAGTAGATTCACGCTATGGCCCAGCCCAGAGGGAGCTTTAAGAGGAAAAAGTTGTCTGGTTCTCTCACTTGGGCTTGGAGCTCTCTGCGGCCACTGCATCCTGGTCTCTGTGCGCTTCTCTTAGAATAAATTTGGACTTCGGAAGGGGTAAATGCAGTTTTTTCCAAGTTAGGATAATCTCTTTTAAAGCAAATTTATAGGTTGTTGGAAATTCCATTTGGGGATAATGGAGTGGTGTGTAGTATTGCGGGTGTATTCAAAGATCCAGAGAGGTTAAATTCAGAAGATAGAGTGGATATCATTAGAAAAGGAGTTGTATTGATGTAACATTGAAAGACAAAAATTAAAAGAGAGAATGTAGAGAGCATACGTTTTGTGTTATACATTGGATAAGGACATAAAAATGTACAAATCTATAATTTTAACAATTTTATTAGCATTTTGAAATTGGTTTTAGTGCAGATGCTGGGCTTGTGTTGACAGTCCCTTCCTCTGGGATCACTGCAATGGAGCTATCTTCCATGTTTCAATACGCTCTCCTTTTTTCTCGCCTTTTTCCTCTTCCTTTTGAATGAAATATGTGCTCATCTTCAAGAATATGAGCAGCCTAGTTTATTGCAACAGAACTACTTATGTGCTTACAGATAAGCAGGTAGGGAAAGGTATGCAAGGATTGCCTTCTTTTTAATATGTATAAAGGCCTTCAAATAAGAGGTAAGCTGTTTACATTTTTAGCAATGTCAATATCCTATCAGGTCTGAGTATGTGTGGGGTTTTTTTGTTTGTTTTTTGTTTTGTTTTGTTCTGGGTTTTTTTAGCAATTGTGGACCATTTTGTATCACAGTTATTTCCAGAGGACTTTAATTTTTTTTATGTTTCACTGAGTCTTGGGAATATTTTAAGGGTTCTTTTGGCATTTCTAAATGGAGGTTCTCTTATCTCAGCGTATGTATTTCCCTGCATATATGTTTTGCTAGAATGTTGCGTTATATTTCTTTAATGCTGTAGCTATTTTTAGGTTTTTTTTCTTTACTAATCTGCTGCTTTTTTTTCCCCTGGAAAAGATGACTTTTAAATTAGAGATGGATATTTGAAACAGTCTGCTTACTATATCTGAATAGTTCTGGTCTGAGCTGAGCAAATACTAGAGAAACATTGTTTACTTGAAATTTTCAAAGATGTCCCGAAGGCAGCCACCTGGAAATATTAAAGAGGGAAGGCTAAGGTATTTATGAGGAGCACCATGGTGGCTATCTCCATCAGGATCATCCTAAGTGACATTGTTTATAAATGGATTATGAGCTTCAATCATTTTATTAGGATTTTTATTTGTGCACATTAAAGCTAGGTGCGCTATAATTGACCCATGCTTGCTGCGGTTGCCGAGCAAGTCCGTTCCCTGGCTACCCGAGGACGTTTTCACAGCATGCTTGGTGACTGTGTAATTTGGGCATGTGAGTTCACCTTCAATTATAAATTCGTCTTTTCTTCTAAAGAATAAAATACTTCCAGGAATACGGTCAGACATAGGAAATTCCAACCTTGCTTTTCCAATGGCCCTTTTGTCGGCTGTTGTAGACCTGGGGTCTTGACTGCTTCTCTGTCTGCCACCCTGTTGGAAGGGGAAATGCCTGCAGACACGATGTGAGAGCAGATTGCTGATGAGCTGCCTTATGCCCTTTAGGTTTTAGTTTTCTGCGAGTTTAACTTGACTGGACTGAATACAGTTGCTTTCACGGGTGCGGAAAAGATGGTTACGTGCAAATCCCGCATTTGACTCAAATCACAAAATCCTTTGAGAAGGAAAAACCAGGTATTTCACCAGGCTTATTGGCTTGAAAATTAACTGTTTGCCAGTGAGTCCATGGCCTGTGAGCACAGTGGCCATCCGTGGATTACCCACTCACTGTGGCCTTTCAAGAGAGTCTGACAAATCATGCATTTTTAGTGTGCTACCGCGTTAAACCACTGCTTTGCCAACACGTCCCTTGGGCTGCAGTCTGGAGACGCAAGTCAGAAGATGTTTCCTTGGTTGAATATATGCAGAATGAAAACTATTGCCATGTGAAAGCTTCATCTCACGGGGAGAAGGGGAGGAGGGAGGGCGCAGGAGGAGGATGCTGATTGCCACTGACATGCGCCTTAATATCTGATGTGGCTTTCACACTTGGAAATACTCAGGACTCCATATGTTCCAAAAAACCCCACTGAACAGTGCATGTAACATTGCCTTTATCATTCTTTAATCTCAGTTTAATTGCTGTGGTCAAATTACCCCACACTTAATAACCCACAGCTTGGTATATTATTTAATATGGTTGACACATACTTTGTTTTAAATGTCAGTGCTGGTAAAGCCCTGCAGTTGGCAATGCTGTGCGTGATAGATGGCAGAGGAGATGGATCATCTGTTCTTTGTCTGTGCTCTTGGTATGTTGGCTGCAACTTTTTCAACTGTGACGCTAGACTCATGCCAAACCCAAAGCTACTGAATGGGTAACATTATCCCTTGTATCTGATGTTTTGTAGCTGATTATTCTCAATTTCTCTGGCTGTTTTTACAGGAATGCGTAATATTATATCACCCGAGTCAAAGTGGTGAACGAGTGTTGTTTCAAATGGGATGGTTTAATTATTTCAGCACCCAGTGGCACCTTTCTTATTAAAGGATTTTCACAAAGCAGTACATAGTCTAATTATGAATTTACACAAGAGACCGTAACAGCATCTGCTGGGTAAATAATATACATTTGTAAAATGGTCTAGCTACTAATTTACACAGCTGACCACTGAGACACTGAAAGGCTGTTGCATTCTGTCATGTTAGGTCTCCAACACATGCAAGCGTTCCCGCTTCTCTTTACAACTGTTAACAAAACAGTGAAAATCACTGAACTAAAACTCTCTTCTAGGAAAAAAAAAACCAAACCAACCATCAAACAGTACTCTTTGGAGCTGGTGAATTGAGCTGCAGTCTCAGCCAAAGCTGCCGTCCCGTCCCCAGCCAGGTCGCAGCGCGGGGCAGATGTTGGACCAGCTGTACCTGGCGCCTGCAGTCACATCAGCACAAGCACACAGGTTGAGGAGAAGATGTATATTTTTCATTCTGGATTGCTGGCCCCTGCTCTGTTGGTGCAAATTTGTCCTCCAGCCAGATTAGCTGGTCCACAGGGACTTTTTTTTTCCTGCACAGGAGAGCCTGGGGAAGGAGATAAGTGCCATTGTAACTCCGTGTCACATCCCTACAACTATGTTCACACTGTAGCCAGGACACGCTTATCTGAGTAATCTTTGCCTACGATCTTGGTCCCTTGCAGCTATGAAAGGCGGGTGCCAGTCACAACAGGTCAGGGGCTGCACTGGTTTGTTCTGGAAAGGCTGGTTGGTCCCAGATCTGCAGATGCAAGCGCAGCTCACTCCTTGAGAACATTTTGGCCTCATTTTGGCATCTGGGCGTTGATATAGAGGCACAAATTATCTGCTTTGAGAACAGCTATAACAGATTCGTGCAGCTCCTGGGTAATGAGATGATGACAGCTGGGGAGTAAATCGTGGGTGTAAGGTAAAATTTTTGCCAAATTGGTGAGACTGATGTCCTTAGCCTGGAACCCGTTAGTGATTAGTGAGAGTAAGATTTAAGATTTCTCAAACCCTCAGCTACATGCAGCTTTGCAAAGTGGAAAAAAGAGGTTTAGCTATGGCTTAGTGCTAAGAAGAGAGGAGCTTAGTGTTAGGAAGTGCCTTGAGTGTCTTAACTATCCAAGGAGATGGAGTTGGCTACCAAAGCAAAACCACACCAAGCTGAAAAACACTGAGGAGAAAGAAACATAAAGAAGCACATACTGGGTGATCCTATCTCTTTCCTGTGTTTCTGGCACACAGGAGATGAGTGTGGAAGGAGAAGGTAATGATTTCATTGCCATCTGTGCAGCAAGATGCCCATCAACTTTCAAGTCATCTTTTTGTGGGCAGGAAACTGGACAAGCTTTCCCATAGCAAATCTCCCTGCATTTCCTCACCTATGTAAGCCACAGAGCCTTTTCCAGCGATGTTGAGGAAAGATTTATGTCTGCAGTGCAGGAGAAGGTCTCCTCCCCTTTTCAAGTCTGAATTCTACATCAGCAGGCTACATCTGGGGAAGGCACTTTGGACTGGTTTTCCCAAGTGCTCTGTGGTCCATGTACACATCACGCTTAGATCCTATGTCTTTGTGACCAGAGCTTGTGTTTCACATTCAAAGCACATCCATGCAGCACTGTTTACCTGAAAAAGGAAACCAATATACCTATTTTTCTTGGTTCCTTGAGCATACCATGCGACAAAGACGGGAGAAAAGTGTGGGAAAAGTTGGAAATAGGGATGCTTCTTCCTCAAGAGGAGTGATGACTCTCTTCAGTTGTGACTCTTGCTCCTGTGTCCATTTTGTATTTACCTCAAAATAATAGGGGAGTAGTGTTGGAGAAGTGTGGGATTCCTTGAAGGACGAGGTCATGTGATGAGCAATCCAGATACTATGGATCTGATGGATCTATGGCAAGTAAAGTAATTGAGCGCAGGCTTTAGGTTTGCTTAGCGTAACTAGGCCCATGAGAAAAGCAGAGAGCAAGATAGTCTACGTGCTTCACGTGTCTTCAAGCAACCTTGAGTTAGAATAAAGGACAATGACTTCAGTGTAGAAATACAATGAGTTTAGTGTAGAAGTTAGAAGCCAGCAGACTAGCAACTTGCAACAATTTGTAACTTTTATAATGAGGTAATGTTAAAAATTAGGGGTTGTGCTAACTGCTAAGATCCAATCACTTGCAGCCATGTACGGGTTCAAAATGTTATATATAGTCTGATGCTCTTAACAACAAATTTGGCTTTGTCTGATCATATTGATCGTGTGACAAGTCCGTGACTTCTGCGTCAACAAATAAGGAAATCACCAGTGCCCTGAAAGGAAAAGACCCTTTATGAAATGCTTATGTTGGGACTGTCGATCTATTGGAAGGCTTCTAATGAATACTTGATCTGTTTATGTGTAAGATCCTTTTAGCACCTACATAATTTTAAGCACAGGTTTGTGTCCTTTGTTGAATGAGCAGCTGGATCTGTGGAGGATCCAGTTTTTGAGTTGGCCAGGCAGAAGACACCTTCTGGATAAAGGAATGAAATATTTATCGATCATGCGCATTGTCCCTTTAGCCTCACATTGCCTTCG
Organism: Pampusana beccarii; assembly: GCA_013399365.1. Taxonomy (NCBI): domain Eukaryota; kingdom Metazoa; phylum Chordata; class Aves; order Columbiformes; family Columbidae; genus Pampusana; species Pampusana beccarii. The sequence goes on along the minus strand of VWYH01001054.1, from coordinate 92,232 downwards.
TGTTGAAGACAACATGGCAATTCGTTGAAGGAGAAGAAATGTATTTTTGATTTGTTCCAGGCAGTAAAGAAGCTTTACAAGGCTCTCGGCAATTGTTCAAGTGTATCATACCATTTGTGATGGCTTTATAAACTAAGCATAGCGAGGGTGAGTCAGCCTGAAAGAAAACATATAATTAATATTGTACTGTAAACGATTTGGGAGTGAGATTATCCATGAAAATCGGAGCTATTACCCGGCTGTGCATAATGAATGGTGGTTGGGGTGGGTAAATGGGGAGTTGAAAGAGAGAAAAACTGTGTTTAAGATGAAAGCTGCTTTCAGTGAAGACAGGATCATAACAAAAATGTAACAGGAGAAGTGAAATATAATTAGGAACGTGACATTAATACTGGATTTGCAGAATGTTGCCTAACAGGTGGGTGGAGTTTATTTGACTTTGTTTCGGCTGGGGTATTGAATCACACAGATGCAGTCTTCAAAAAGATTGTGGACTCTGAGAAAAAAGGTAACAAGAATGTTCAAATACATGAGCTCCCACCATCAGCATGTGTCCTCGCTCTCTCTGTTCCAGCTGTAATAATCACCTCCCAGTTAAGACGGTTCTTGCTCTTCCTCTGTCGCTCCTTGTTTCTGCAGCTCTGCACTGGAAAGCAGAGGGAATATTGGGTTTCCTTTCATCACAATGACAAGTCAGGGAAACATCTGGTTTAAACAAAATGTGCAAAAGGTTTGAAAATGAATTAAGGGTTTGGGTTTTTTTGGCATTTTTTGTTTATGCCTGTTAGACACCTATTTTTATTAAAATAAAATTTATGAGTATAATATGAAGGGAAGACAGTTAAAAGATTGAATTGTGGAGTAATCAGGAAGGAAACCTATGAAAGGCAAAATGTCCACCAGAATGGACAACATGAGTCGCTTTCTGGATGCCAGGATGGAAGCGTCAATATAGAAACATTTGTTTCAGTTTATGAACTTTTTTGCAGTCCAGCTAAAATATCAGCACCACCTGTGATATGAGCATCAGATTTATTATCAGCTTCTCAGGAATTGCAAAACAGCCGAACTCCACCCGACTGTTAATAAATCAGGTGCTGAAAGCACTTCAAATGAGAACCTTGCTGAAGAGACAAGTAACTCATGAGGATCAAAGGCTCAAGTCAGTTAAACTGGCCATTTGCCCTTTTGGCATAATCAAAATGTATTCTCGAAAAAGAAGAAATGAGAGGAAAAAAAAAAAAAGAAAAAAAATCATGGGACATCATGTTTTTATCAGACTAAGACAAATATTAAAGTGGGAGTGGGCATCAGTAATTCACTCCGATTCTGCAAAACTGAGTCTTATAACGTCGCAGAGTTAGTAAACCTTACAGATTTGATCCAAAGCCCACTAAAGTCAACGAAAAAGAGTATTCCTTTTTCTTTCAGTGGCTTGGATCTGTCTGTTGGGAGCTGCTGACTTTGGACAACAAGCATCTGCTCTCTAGTGAAGCTGACTTGTCTTTTCACTTTGTTCCCCTGTAATCTTGTACACATGCAGAAAATAAACTGAAAGCCAGGCTTCTGACGAAAGAAACTGCCTGAAAAATATTGCAATACCCAGCTTCCTGGATTAATTAATAAAATTACTTGCTCATCCACATAGATTACATGCTGGGCACTTAGCTGGTATGCTCTAGGGAAGAGGCGAGAGAAAAGTTCAGAAGTGGGTGGAGATGTAGGGGACAGAGAGGAGAACACAGGTTAAGAAATATCGTGAATATCAATTCATGATTGCAGGAATATTTTTTAAACGCTGCATATTCCCCTGATTTGCATGAACAGCATTACTGTGGCTAATCAGCTGAAGCTGTCAGGGGCATTAGCACTGGCAGCTTTACAGAGCTAGATTTTCACAAGCTCTAGCTCTTTTTTTTTTTTTTTTTTTTTCCTACTTGCAGTGGGCATAAGCTGTAGGGATTTTATTGTTCAGCATCAGCGAGTCTCCACTTACGAGTTTCCTCTTTCTTCCCTGTGTCCTCTTACTGGTGGTCTGCAGTAGTGGTTGTTAAGAACTGGTGTTTTTCCTTTTTCTGGATGACTGTTCAAGTCAGAAAGAGAATGAGAAGCATTTTTGGACGATCATGTCACGGTGTGGCAGTCTGGAAGGGGTCTTTATACCAGGGTAAGTATGGGCTCCATGGGTGTGTTACCCTTGGTAGATGATGCATTGACCTTCCCACACTTGGTAGCGAAGCAAATGTGAGTCACAAACAGTAGTGTGGGTGGAAATGGTGTTTTGGAGGAGTTAACGCTTTCAGGCTTGCAGGTGTAGTGCTGAGTGATAAAAACTCTCTTTCTCCTGGATACCCAGGTGCAGCGCCACTGATCCGAGCAGAGTTATGGTCCTGGGTTACAGCCAGTGCAGGAGGGAAACCAGTCATGTTCCCATGCTGGGGATGTGCACCTGAAGTGCAGGCAGAAATGGGTGACTCGCCGGGTCAGTGTGTGACACTCTGGACTTTACAGTTTGCACATGTGGTTGGTTTTGTGTGAGAAACTCAAGAGCAACCTAGTTTATACTGTGTTGAGGGCCTTAAGAAATCTGGGGAGTGGAGTGGCTGAGAACGGGGCACTTTCAGTTGGGCAAACATCAGCCAAGAAAAGAGCGTATTTGCTGTCCCTCTTTGCTTTGCTCTCAGAAGAGTAATTTCAAGCTTTGGAGTGATGTCTCCAAACGCGACATGGTCCCACCAGTCGTCTGTAGTAGGGATCCACGGAAGTGCAGGTCCTCGTGTTGCTGTGCAAACCAGCGGAATCTTCACCAGCCAGACTGTGCTTTGCAAAACAAGAGCTGCTGCTGATTCACCTCAAGGACTTGTTTTCAGAGAGCTCGTGCGGGTTCTGTTTTATTACTGGCACTTGGAAAAACTGTTTTTCAGTCCTATGCTTTAAAATTAGCGTTGAGCAACAAGCCTGTTTTGTTCAGGGTTTACTTCTCCGTTTGCTGGGTTGGCAGCAGAGTCAATGCTGGCAGCAGAAAGGTCAATATTTCAGTCTTTGGTCTTATTTGGAGCACTAAAGGTACTTGAGTATAATAATTCTCAGTGAGAAATGCATCTTTTCTTAATTAATTTCAAAGGCAGCATATTGCAGCTTGGGCTCCCTTTCTGAAAGCCGGGGAATGCTTCTCACAGAGGACGTGAGCCTGCGCTAAGCCAGGGTGCGCTAAACCAGAGTGTGCTAAGCCAGGGTGCAGATCCAGGGCGTGCATCCTTCCCTGTGCACCCCACAGTGTGAGCTTCCAGCTCTGCAAAATGGCATCAGCCACCTGGTCTTTCATCAAGCTTAATTAATCAGCTACTTTTAAAAATTATGAATGCCTAATGTGGGATAACCTAGTGGGAGCTTTTTGATCTGTATAGATACCAGGAAATTGCAGTCTTGTTCCACTATGTGTTCTAGGGGAAATTAGGAGTTCTGGAGCTGGGGAATTGGTTTTTCTATGGCTGAGACAGGGCTACACTGTTCTTTTGATACAGAAGTTTTAGGGACGTTGATGGGTGATGCAGACACATCTTCTGTGTGTAGTGGTTCTGTCAACAGACCTCACGGTTATACAGCCAGCCTAATAATCACAAGTTCTTCTTTCTGTTTAAAACCCAGAAAAGGAACTGACATCTTTTATCAGAAAGACAGACGATCTATCTCGTGACAATTCCAGATTGTGGATCCCAAGAGGCTTTCCTTACATTCGTATTTTATCACGGAAATCACAGCTAGTGCTGTTTATTTTCTATACCTCCGCACAGTTTTCAAGGTGTTGCCAGCAGGACCTGTGCTGACACTGACATGTGTTGTTGTCACATTGCAAGATCGGATAGAAAACCCCAGATATATAAATATCAGTGTTTTCTTGGATCTTCCTTTGCTTTCAGTGGTTTTGGAAACACTGGCGCTAGTTAATTCACATGCTTCGTATGTTTTGTAGGCTTTTTTCCTACTTCTAAGAAAAGACTTGTTCCTAGTAGACTGGTTTGGAGTATCGCTCTCTTTTGTCGCTGTTTTTATGTTAGGGAGCTACGTGTATGTCATTTTCCAGCTATTACTACTGAGCGGGGTAAGAATAAATGTCTGGGGGAAAAAAGAGAAAACCTTGGTTATTTGGGAAAATAAGTGGCTTTTGCCTGATGGTTTTTCATTACAGTATTCCCGTCCTGCTGCTTTGAATGAGTTCCCTGCCCAGACCCGCAGCAGAAGCTGGGAGGGCGGACAGCAGGGCCGCTCAGGAGATGCAGAGAGCTCCATCCACCCCGCCACACTCCACACAGCCGCTCGCTGTCCTCTGTCTTGGCATTAAAGCTGAAATGTCACTCAGGTATCTTCCCTCTGGGCTCCCCTCACCCTGGGGATCAGTAGTACATGCGAATGACCCATCCCCAGTGTACTGACATCCACAAACTCATGATTTGTCATGGTTGCAGTTCCCTGAAACTAAACTTTGGGTTTGTGAGAACAACAGGTTCTTCACGCTGATCCCCTGTGATTTGACTTGCTTTGCCTGGCTGAATGTCAACCTTCTCTGAAGTTACAGTCATCTTTTTAAGGCTTGGAGCAGACTTTGGCTGAAAATATTTGTTCCAGAACTTACCTACAACTTGTTCCTTTTTTAAAACCAACCAAACAAAGGAAGTATTAATATATAATACATATATTCACACATATATTCATAGACATATTCTTTTTCCTGCTTCAAGAAGGCATCTTAAAGACCAATCCAATGGACAGCAGGTCACACAGCAGCCAAGCATGCTGGATAATTCCTTTTTCTTACAAAGAACATCATTAGTTTTTACTGCTACGTGCAGAAGACGGAGACCCTATTTTTATGTTTCTGAAGCCCACACAGCGCAGTAGATCTATCCAGCGTATCCATCTCAGAAAGAAGCTACATTCCTCATACTTTTGTTTGAACTTGAGATGCCAAAAGATGCATGAGCCTTGATTCTTCATGTCATGACACCTCGTTTAGTTTACTCCTGCACAAAATGGTATGTTATTGGACCCGAGGGCTTTGCATCATGTGTCTACAAGGCAGGGTAGGAATCAACATAGAAATCCAGAGCTTATTTTACTCCCTTTTTTTTTTTTTCCTCTAGCCCATATATAAACTATCCAGATGTTTTTTGGCAATAGAATAGTAATGACAGTGGGATGGTAATTTCGTTTTGAGTTTTACAAGCAAGAGGAGTGGCCGAGAAGCGAAGCAGGTGTGAGGGTTGCCAAATACATCTTCCATTTATCATTCCAGCTAACAGGGGCTAAATTATTTCTGAGTGGCAGTTTTAAAAGGGAGGGGAGAAAAGCAACATACATTAATACGTGCAAACATGTACCTCATGCTGGAGAGATGTCTCTGAGGAGTAGCTGGTTTGGTAAGCCAAGTGTAGTCCTTCCTGCAGGAGAAGAACAGTGTGTTACTCACGCTGGAATTCTGGCCATGTTGTTGGAGCTAAAGCACCTGGAAGCACACCCAGAGGGGAACAGGCTAGCGGTAACACAAAAGATGGACCCTTTTTGCAGGAGCTGGAAATAAGGGGAATATTTTTGTCCAAGCAGAGCACTCTTACTCGGAGCCCCAGCAATGTTTCAGTCCTGGATGGTGTGCACCACGCTTTTTTACAAAGAGAAGAAGCTTATAAAAGTGTAAGTTAACGTATCAAATACCCCCAGAATTCAGTGAGAAGGAAGGAGAGCTTCGTCTTTTGCTTTGCCATTTTCGTGCTTTACAAAGAGGGGTAAATATTGCTTCAGGCTGTGATGAAGAACGGGGCTGTGCTGATCTAACCAGCTCAGGATGTGGCCCATCATATCCACTCTGTGAAGGTGTTTACAGTCCTGTTCTGAAAAGAGTTATAAGAAGGCAAAGCACCTCGTGAATGGCACACAATGTGCCTGAGTCATTTATACTAGATTGTTTTATAATATGGTATTTCTCAGGTGTAGACTCACATTTACTTGTCTAACCATTGCCATTATTATTATATAGTAATTATAATTTACCCATACAAATTAGTTGGGTAAGAGGAAGGATTAAATGACATACAAAAAGCAGACTGACTGGAACTAAATAGAAAATTCCAAGGAGGAGTCCTTAAAATAAAGCAATTGTATAACATATAATTGTATAATATAAACTGTAATTTCCCAAAAGACATTGTACTAATCTTATGGTGGTTAGCCATTACATTTGGTCCATTTATAATCACTGAGCTACTTAAATCCAAATTTAAAAAAGGATCAAACTTTTTTCCACTAATAATGCCTAGCGCTTTCCCCATAGCTTATTCATCTTCAAAGCTCTTCACCAACATTAGTTAATTATTCTTTTTTCTAATTAGTAGAAATTGACTATGGTCAAAAGGGCCATTCAGCCAATTAGCGTAGTTCTACCTTCAAATCTCAGAGCTTCTGACCCAGAGCTTTCAAATGGTTGATGAAGATATCATAAAGCGGTTATGCTGAGCCCATATTAAAGGCAGCCAACTGGAGAAAAAGAAAGAAAGAAGGAAAAAAAAAAAAAAAAGAAAACAAACAAACCACCGGAGGGAAGCGTATCAAATCTTCTCTTTCCCCAGAGGCAGCGCCATGGAGAATGAAAGGCCGGACCCGGGGCTGCTCGTGCCTCACACACACACACCTGCTTCAGGTTCCCTGGCTTCATTTGGAGGCTTAAAACCACGTGGGGTTTGTGGTGGCCACCCTCTCAGGGGCTGCTTCTGGTCTCCCGGTGGGCTGGATGTGGGGAAGGTCATCGTGGGGTTGTTGGAGTGGTGGCCCTGCCCGTGTCCTGCTGGTGGCTACCTGGAGACGCAGCCCAGCAGCAACCATTGGCTTCGCTTTGGTGTGTTTGTTCTTCCCGTTTTTATTGCATGGTGGCGAACTACGGTAGTAGACAGCAAGGTGGGTTTAGGAAGCGATTTGTTATTTATATAAAGTCGTGTTTACATTCAAACTGCCTCCTCCAAAGAGTGTTTCTTCTGAGCCTTATGTGCAGCCCCGCTGCCTGCCAAGAGTCGCTTTGCTCACTTTTTAAGAATCCGTGTGCATCCGTAACTTAGGAGCTGTAGCGTACGGGTAGCAGAAAAGTCTCTGGAAACACGAACAAGCTCGCTCTCCCTTTGTGTTCTGAATTTCTTTGCTGCTGCTTCTAAAAAGGCAGGAGTGACAAACCCTCCTTGAGCAGCAGCTCCGTTTGGCTGTTGGAGAACAGCTGTGCGTGAGACTTGTTTGTGTTTCAGAAACTGCGAATGTTTTAACCCTGAACAGCAGTGTGTGCTCCGGGAGATTAATATCTGCATTACATGGACTTGCTGAGAATAAATTAACTCTTGATGACACGATTACTGTCTTAGCAGTGTTCACTGCGTACAATTGCATGGTGTCTAAGATATTAATGTGTTTTTGTGAAGAATTTAGGAAACAATTTATTTATATGACTGTGCTTCATTCCATATCACACCAGGACATCAATTAGCTACCATCGCCTGCAAAAGAAATGTAAATCATGTGTCTTATTGGTTACGAGGATAATACTGGGCCAATGATTCACAAAGAATAATTAATTTTGTGAGTTGTGCCTCATGTGTGCTCATTAATTGTTCACAAACAGATACAACTTTCTCAATTTTTCGTTTTTCAAACGATTATGATGGACTCTTCTTGGTTACAGTTTACTCATGGAGGTTTTGAATATTCAGGACTTAAATCTGGAAGTGATTTTGTTTGGTCACACAGTACGATACATTTCTTTCTTGACTGACTCAGTGCAATTTTTAGAGTCAGTTGGTGTTATGAATACTTGTGAGACCTAATGCAAATATCCTTTACAAATTTTTGTAAAACATGGTGCTTGGAAAAAAAATTCTTTTGACAGAGGCCAGAAATACGTGAAGAAGTGAACCTCTAGAATGGTGAAAACCACAGCAAGCTTTAAAAAGGATTTATGCAGAGATTTTGAAGAAAACACACTCTGGGACATGATATATAGAAATAAAATCACTCCCACCCTCAGTGCAGTTTCTGAAATTAGGGAGCAAAAATGACTGCCTTAGGAAGATAATTAACTTCAGCCACTATTGAAAGAAAAATAATTTTTTTTAAATTAACAAGAAATGTATGGATTGTTTTAAATTTTCTGCAGAATCTTTGGCTCTAATAGAAAATTGTTTCGAAAGGTTTGACATTTGCACCACTAGAAGGAATCGTGTTTGTGTTAGAAGCATGAAAACAAGGAAGAAAAGGTGAAGTTTCTCGCAAGCGGTACTTTCTGAACATCTTGGAGATAAGTTAAGAATGTTCCTGAATATCCTGGCCACATATGAGGAAAACAGCAAATATACATGATAAAAAATTAGGTCTGACTTTAATTTTCAGGGTAGAACCTATAATCATCTTCCTGACTCAATTTTTTTTTTCCTGTAGGTGCTGGCACAAATTAGAGAGAATTTTAACTGTGCCAATTTTTTAACCTACCCTCAGTACGGCACATGTGTTGGAAAGGGAGGTAGCTGGCTTTCCCTGATACTGCATGTGTGCTGAATATTGGATGGAAGGGTTGAACCTAGTTTTTTCTTCCTTTTGCTGAAAATAGATAAGATGGAAAATTTGCAAGTGTTTCATTTTTTTGGTATTTGATTCACATAGATACCCAAACGCTTTCTTCTCTGAGCAGTCTGCTGAGAATCTGAAATCCATCCTCTTCTCTCATATTGCTGGGCATGCTTTTCCCATGCTAATACATTAAGAAACTTTTATTGCACTGAAGAGCGTATAAAGTTCACTGCTTTGCCGTGACCTTTTCTCCTTTAAATTGTTTCATCATTGTGACCACTACAGACCAAAGAGAAGATGTAAAAACGTTAGGAACGTTTATTTCTAGGAAGGTTAAGCAACTTTTGCTATGCCCTTTTTACATTCTTCCAGACCTTCTAAAAAGGGACCGTAACATGACAGCGATGGCCTCCTTAATTACATTTTGTTGTCAGAGGAAGCATGCTTTAAAAGAACAGTAACCCAACGCTCCTAGAGTTGAGGATTTCAATAATCTCAACCAGGTTCACAACATTTGGAAAACTCCAAACCTTCTGTCAACTGATTGAAGCGAATTTTACGCATGCAAGAAATACAGTCATCTGGCACAAGTTCTGTGTTACGCGGCTCGGGCAAAAGGATCCTGTTTCAGTTTGCCAGAGTTTCATGAGCAGTTGGATAGATTTCACAATGGCTTATCAAAAACCAAAAGCTAAAGAGCAATACGTTCCTGCTGTGCTTGTTTTCAGTAGTGTTCATCTTCATAATAAATGTAAATCAGGTCCTGACTATTGCCAGTATAGTGCTGAAATCTTAGTAACAGCTGAAGGTGGATAACACTTTGTCTCCTTCCTGGCCATTTTTTGTTTGGCCACTGTACCTGTTTGCTTTGTTTCTATCACAACTGCTACTAGCTTTGTACAAAGCAAAGGAGAAAATTGCTCCTGCATGCCTCCATTTTATATTTGTCTAAGTTCTGTCATGAATTTAGGAGAGATTACTTGGGGGAGTGGGGGAAAAATCAGACTTACAGTGGACTGCTACAGTGATACGGGATATAGGGACTTAAAGCCCACCAAAGGTGGGCAAAGGGTAATGCAGTGAATTTGGCGGGAGAATACAGTGGTGGGAAATCCCAAACAGAGGCACGTGCATTTACCTGAAATTGAAAAGGCTGTTGTCTGTACGTACTGCAGGGTTCCTGTAGCATGGCTGTTAGTTAGATTGGTGAACCTGCTGGCCTTTCCTTGCAAGATGAATTGCCTTCAGTCAAGACTGTCTGGGGAGCAGCAGAGGGTGTCATGGCATTTGCAAAAAAAGGAAGGGGCCGTACCTGCTGCCTCCCTCTGGGAGGGCACGGCTCTGTGTCCCGGCCTCTCCTTCTGTAGGACAAACATGCCTACAGTCTGTGCCAAATCTGAGGTCCTAGGAGCAAAACTTATACAGTCCTACTTGGGACTTATGAACAGTCTAAGATGAAACTGGTCCCAGAGTAGTCTTCATAGGTTGCATCAGACGGAACTCTGTGCATTTTGGGAAAGGCTTGGAAAGCCTGTGTAAATATCTATGTGGTTCGGATCACCAAAGCTCATATTTTAGATGTCTACTGTTAACTCTCATTGGCATGATCCTAGATGTTCCCTGTGGCCTAAAGCAGAATAGTCTGTTGGCACAGTGTGGGGATTAAATCTTGAGCATCTGAAAAGTGCCTTGCAAATGAAGCTGGCTAGACACTAAACTCTGTGCAGCTGTCCCCACAGCCTTCAGGTGCTGCTAAGAAGCACAAAGTATGGATCCGTAGTGACTCCTTAAACAGCCACTCTTAAGTATATAGAAAATGTCCATATCTGAGTGGATTTGTCCAAAAGGAAGAATGACAAGAGCCTTGTGGTGGTATTTCAGCAGGAAAACCACTGGGAACGTTGGGATTTTTGGCCAGAGTACCATGCTGGAAGTACGAAAGTACCAGGTAGGATGAGGTCTCGCTGTTGTCCCCACAGTCTCTGTTGCTGGCCGTGGTGAGAAGGCAGAGAAGGAAGGAGGGGCCGTTGATATTGTCGTCTGATGAATTGACAGCTGTCCTCATAGAGATAAAATGAATTTTAAAAAAAAAGTGAGGGAAGAAACACAGAGGTGTTGAGCTAGAGGCTATTTTGCTACCATGAAATGTGCTCCATGTCTGGGAGAGTGGAGGAGGGCTGATGTGTGGGAGCCTCTGGGAGGAGGGTGGCCCTGAGCAGTGTGGCGAAGCAGGCCGTGCCGCACGTTTCTGGTGTGATCAGCCTCAGCGTTCAGCCTCCGCTCGCCTTCGTGGCCAGCGCCAGGGTGCCCTGTTGGGCAGCGCACAGCAGTAGCTTATCAGGGCAGCTTCACGACTCGGGAGCCAGGTTCCTGGCCTGACCCAGAACATCTAGGGTGGGAGAAACAGCAAAGACTCCCTGAGCTCTGCTTCAGCCTGGGTTACTCGGGCTGAGAATCTGGCCTGGGTCATCACTTCAACATGTTGTTACTTCAGCGTATGCCTCTTGCTGCTTCCAATGCAATTTGTTTCTATCATGTGTCCCAAGTGCAAATTTTTAGCAGATAATGCAGAGGAAGATGTCTCCTGTACAGTTCTGAAACATTTCTGTCCTAAGATATCTGAGGTTCCATTCAGAGACTTCAAATCCTAGGCACCTCACAAGCATGAGTGACTGTATTTTGCACTTGAAAAAACTGATCAGTGACCACAATACATTTGCATAACTTGGGATTTGCAGATGCCAGATTTTAGTAGTGTGGAGAAGTATTTGGGAGGAATGTTACATTGCAAGATGGTGGCTGCAAATTCTCATTTTCGTCCTTTCTATATTAGGTACTGGAGGGAACAGAAGCTAAAATGGACGAGTAAGTAAAATTTTGAGGCCTGACTGGTTGGGCAAGGGAGTCACATTCTTGGAACAATAAATAACTCCTTCCAGATCATGATGTGCTAGCAATGTTGGGGAAGCAATAACATGGGACTGGCCCAAGTTAATGATATATATTAAAAGAGATTAGGCAGATATCAAGAACATGTTTAGTAAAGCATCTATTGTCTGCATCTGTCACCACAACCTTCTGGCAAGTGTTGGGAAATATGGAAAGTGTGAAGTAGGAGGAGAAAAACTTGATCTGCATTTGTTGACTGCTTGTTGACAGCAACTGAGCAAGACGTCTGCAGAATGCTTTAAAAGTTTTTTAATTAATTGTTGAGATTGTTTATACACAACCTGTGAAACCCATTTTGGCTACTAAATCTCCCCCTGTACTCCACTCCTGTGAGACCCTACCCAGAGTATTGTGTTCAGAGTATTGTCTTCTGAGGCCCTCAACAGAAGAAGGACATGGACCTGTTGGAACCAGTCCAGAGGAGGGCAATGAAGATGATCAGGGGGCTGGAGCACCTCTGCTATGAAGACGGGCTGAGAGAGTTAGGGTTGTTCAGCCTGGAGAAGAGAAAGCTCTGGGGAGACCTTACAGCAGCCTCCAGTACCTACCTAAAGGGATCTACAAGAAAGCTGGAGAGGGCCTTTTTACAAGGGCATGTAGTGATAGGACAAGGGGTGATGGCTTTAAACTGGAAAAAGGGAGATTCAGATTATATATAAGGAAGAAATTCCTCCCCATGAGGGCGGTGAGTTCCTGGCCCAGGCTGCCCAGAGCAGCTGTGGATGCCCCATCCCTGGGGTGGTCAAGGGCAGGTTGGACGGGGCTCTGAGCAACCTGGGCTGGTGGAAGGTGTCCCTGCCCGTGGCAGGGGCTGGGACTACATGGACTTTAAGGTCCCTTCCAACCCAAACGATTCTATGATTCTATTATTCTGATCATGTGTCTGGCTGCCAGAGTGGGGAAGGATGTTACAAGGAAGGGATGTGCTTGTGTGCATCTGTGAGTGAGTGTGCATGTGAAGAGAAAGCAGCCAAGGCGCTTAGTGCCAAAGCCTGATCCTGAAATAATTTAGGCTACTGAATGACCTTTGCAAAGGAAATAGAGGTTGGCTTTTGATGTTGGCAGGAGAAGAGCAGATGTCTCAGATTGAGGCACCTGTGGTGCCATGAGTGAGGCTGGAAATCCGTGTCCTGATGAGCACATTGCACCCAGGGTGAGTGGTTACCCACCGCTCAGCTGGGTCCCTGCGGGAGCGCTGCGGCAGACAGGACGTTTCCTTCCATACACAGGCCCGGAACACTGTCTTCACTTCAAATCTGATCCAAACTTTGCTAAAGTTTGTGGAAAGAGCCAATCAGCCACGAATCAAGGGCTCCAGTGGCCATTTATTTGTCTAACGTTTTGTGTTGTAATTAAGCTCCCATTTTTAAAACAAAACCTCCTCCCACCCACCAAATTGCCATCAGTCCCTCCAAAGGAGTGTGCTGCAATTTAATGTAAATTGTGACAAGGTGAAGGTGTGGAAGTGTGCCAATGTAAGCGCTCCTTTTTACAGGCATGCTCCTGAATGAAGGATGGAGCTGTTTTGTAAGTTCTGTGTTCTCTGGAGCAGTTTTATAAGTTCTGTGTTCACTATTGCTGCTTAGGTTAAATTTTGAGAAGTCTCAGTTGTCCTATCACTTTGTCGCTCGCTTGTAAATCAAATGGACTGTTTTGCTGTTGGCTTGTTGAGTGCTGGAACAAGCACAAACAAGAGCTTCTCTGCTGCTTTTCAAACTGTATTTCAGGCCTGAAAAGGTGGCAGTTGTGTCATGATTTACAGCTCCTACTTGGTGTTTTTAATTGGGAATTTACACGACAATTTGTGGCTACATGATTATGTTAAGATTATCTTATAAAAGATCTAGGACATTTGTTTGTGAAACCCTGGGGGCACATACCAACCTCCTTAGTTATCTAACCAACTGTTGTGCTCCTGGGTTAAAGGAGTGGGGCCTTCAGAAGTGGTTTGATCTTCCTCTGGAAGGTTAGAGGTCAAATGACTCATAAATGAAGAAAGAGTGATTTAATCCAAGGAACCTGTGCTGTTATTGTAAAACAATATTCACCGGTGATGGTACACTGCTGTATAAATGACAAACTGCACAGTGATGGAAGTTGTTATTACATCACTGGCAACCTCACCTGCACTACATTTATGACTCCATAAACATATGCTTATTTAACAGCTGTGGGAACACCTATGGCCTTTCTGTGTTAAAGGTCAGGAGTCCTAAATTTCAGTTTGCATGTTAGTTTTCATGGGCGAGGTTCATAAAATGCGATGACTAGCATTAAGCAATCAGAACATAACCAAAATACAACGTTGGGGGAAACGTGTGCTAATGCAACCGTTTGTACTGTGCCGTGTTTCCTTCAAGCGCTTGGGAGGATTGTTTGTTTGCTAAGTCTTGCTCTGAAAACAGATTTATATCACTCGGTCACAATTCTGTCTCCCTTTCCATAAGAGTCTGTAATCGTATCTGTCGCCAAAGTTGGACTCCAGCAGGGGTTTGCCTTCTAGGATATTTTTAAAGGGGGACAGTCAAGTCCAGCCTATTTCAGAACATGAATTAAAGGTAGCCGCACATACAGCAGCTGCTCCTCAGTTCCTTTGCCAAACTAGATGATTAAAAGTATTAATATTTATTCTCAAAGTTGCCGTGTTAAACAACAGGCCAAATGGCTGACTGAGCAGTGAGCTATGTATTGCCAAGTGCAAAAAATAAAGGAAAAATAAGGAGAAAATAGTGTGCGTTAGTGTAAGTACTTTCCAAACTGGAGTGTGGTTTTATGTATATGGTGTCTCCTTGCAGAGAGTCCTCCCCAGGAGCATGTGGCCACTCTATAATGAAAAAGAAATAACTGCTGACGGAATAATTATTTTTCACACTTTGAAGCATTTGAACAGCTAAACCAAATATCTGTTTGGAGATTAAATTGCATACATGCTGTGGGAGAACAGGAATCTCCCTCTGGTTTGTGCAACGTTGTTCTCAGCTTCTTTTCTGTGGCATTGTCTAACTCATGCCACACATGAATATCCAAGTGCTCCTTTACATTCTCCACCCATGTTATTGCTTCAGGTGTTGTACTGTTGCTCAGTGAATGGTAGCAGATTTTTAACAAATTTGCAACAGCACTCTGGACTACTGAAAGGATTATGACTAAACCAATAAATTACTATTGTCTGATTTCATCACATGACAGATTCCCATAACCCAGTCCAGTGTGGCTGAAGGTTTTATGCTGATAAAGATTACTGGGTTTACTTACATTTTAGAAACGCTATTGTTCCAGTAGATTCATAAACAATTGTTAGTAAAAGATCAAACAGAGATAATTACTGGGTTTTTTTTTTCACTTTTGGAACACAGATGAGATGATTAGAAAAATCCAAGAAGATATGAAGCAATAACAAAGCTTCTCTTAAGCAATGTCAAACATATCTTTCTTGTTTAACAGCATTTTGTATCTCCATCAATAATCTCGCCAATGGTCATATAATTAACTATGGTAATAATGCTTCTTATAGTCCTTTTATTACTATTATTGCTGTGAACCTACTTACGAGCCATCCACTGTAATTAGTAATTAATCTGATGATTGTGTTGCCCTATGCAAACGTGAGATGGAGCATGTTGATTTAACCACACCAGCCTGGCTTTCCGCTCCGCACATGGTGCTGCCCTGTGCTCCAGTTCAGCCTCCCTGCCCCAGGCTGGGTCTGCCAGCCCCAAGCTGCCTTCCTGGGGACAGAACAGCCCGTGTGTCAGCTCACCTGGCTGCTGGCAGCCCCTTTGCTGTGAGAACATCTCCTGGTGCCGGTGCCGTCTTGTTGCATGCACAGGAAGAGCAAAAATGCAATGCTGGCTGACTGGGACAGCAGGTACCCTGTGAAAAACATTGTTGATTATGAAGTATTTCTACTCCAGTGTGGTGTTTGACATGAAAGCCATTGATTTATCACTTTCTAGACATTGCTTTTGATTCTCTCCCCTTTAAATCCCCAAATCTTGAAAATCTTACCTCTGCCAACATCCCACTTTTTTTTTTTTTCTTAGAATAGAAAACAAATGTAATAGTATTTATTGGCAAGTGATGACGTTCTTGTGGCGATCATTGTGCTGAGCACAGAGAGGGAGAGGTGAAGAGACTTGAGAATTACCACTTGAAAGCAATCCCTTTTAAAAAAATTTTAATTACTGCTGGTAGCCCTTTAGTACTAGAACTGCCAGCATGTTTTTGGAGGGGGTACACAGTAATGGAAAAGAAAATGTACAATATCTTTTAAAGAGACATTACAAGCCATGACTTAGGCACCCAAACCTCAGAAATCCAGTCTTACCTTGGCTTCATCTTATTGTCGTTCTCTGTTGAAACAATGCAACAACAGTAGGTACCAATCTCTCTCAACGTGCACTGTAACTATGCTCCTTGTTTTACAGCACAGTTGAAGGTTCCTGAAATTCTCTATTGGAAAATGATGTGCTTGTGTGTTCCTGGCATAGACCCTTCTCTGAACAAGAGGTAGAGCAGGGCATTCAGCAAGCAGACACAGAAGCTGTCCAGAGCCCAGAGACTGTGAGGTGGCTCTAAGCTGTTATAATGCAGGAAAGTGGTATTAACTCGGTGAGTGGAAAAATTAGCTTTTAATGTTTTGTAATCACATGTAAGTGTAAAAGCTGAAGGCACAAGTCATGATGGTTTAGGGGAGATAGTGCTATTCAGAGCTAAAGTTCGTACAAAAAGGCAAAAATATTTTTCCATCCGCAACATGGAACCTAAACCTGCCTAATCCCTGCTCCACAAAATCACCAAAAAATACCTGTCAGAAGTCTATCCTTCTGTATAAAGCTGGAGATATTTGACACTTTCTAAGTGTCCCTGAATTATCTGTCTTAGCAACATACACCTCTGCTGAGCTGTGCAAATACAGCAAAAGGTAGGGTTCTGGTGAAACCAGTATTTACACACTATCTCAGTGTTGGAAGTAATTAATCTTCAGCTGTATGAGGCTCTTTGTGATGTAAAGCAAGTGCTGACACTTTTGTGTAAACATGAAGATTAGCATATTTACAAACTGGTAGATGTTACTTTGATCAGTGGCGGCTTGTGCTGGAAAGGCATGCTGGCATGCGGGTTTGCTCTTCATGTGACAAAGGCGTCTAATCCTTTTACACTATTCTCAGATCCATATTTAGAATTCTGACTTGTGTTTTCTATATCCACTTGAGCTCACTGTTTGGTTTGTTTAGCAGTTTTCATCCACTCTTTATACTCACTAGTGAGTCATTCCAGTTTGTTTTCTTTGCAAAGCAAGCAGTAAAATTCCAAAGTAGTAAATGACCTGGGTGAAAACCCCTTAAACTCCTTTCGATTTAATTACTAAGACAAATTGGAACCACTTGCAGTCAGGCTTTTTGATGGCCTGTATAAAGATCTTCACTGTTTTCCTTCTTGCTTTTAAGTAAGTTAGTGCGAAAATTAGCCAGCCCAGCTCCAACCCACTTGTAATGTTATTGCGTTAAGACTTTTGTTTCTGTGTGTGTTTAAACTCACCTGGAAGACTTTGAAAGAGGCATCCTAGATGCTTGGTTTTGTTCACTGTAATTTAATGGTAAACTGTAAACAATACATAATTCATTTTAGTGCAAATTATAGCTTTACATACTCCAAACTGGTTAGCGACGGGGGATCTCGTGGTGACAAGATAATGACCCGAGCAGGTTGGAACAGGCTGGGTCTTATCTTTTAAGAAGGATGAAATAATGTTATGACATTGTCAGCGTATTGTCTAGCATGCTAGGATGCTAGCAGCTCATTACTTGTGTGCAACCCATGTGCCTGAGTAAACGATTGCAAGATTGGCCCTTCTAGGTGTACATGGGCAGGACGGGACACGCCACCAGGAGAGACGTGTGTTTGAGGTGGGCCCGCACCTGCTCGCGGGGAAAAGCTGAGACTGAATCCGTTTGGTGGGTGGCGTACCACTGCTGTTCTCAACTCTGGTGCCTTCGTTCCAACACTTAAAGCGAATTTGCCTGGCCTACCCACGGTCGTTGGAGATGGGAGACACAAACCTGCTGGGTCTTGGAAGCTTTCCTGCTTTCTTCCGGCAAGCTGGAGCTTTGCCTCCATCCCCAGGCACACCTGTTCGCTTGTCAAAGATGAGGAAACGCCTTCTCGCCAACTTACTGTCTTCTAGAAGGTGTGAGATTAAGCCCAGACTCTTTAGGCACTTAACCTGGCTCCTATCCACATACTAAAACCTCTGATCTGATTGTAGGGCTCTGACTCAGTTTCCATTTGGCAACAGCTCCCAGTGATAAACGCACAATTTGGAGACGCAGCTGCCACCCAGCTTTGTCCTTTTGGCACAACTGGAAAGGCTACTCCAGCGTTTTCCCAGTGGTTTAAGCTAACATGCTGGTCTGTAAAGTCTTGATGCTGAGCGCATCCCCTCGCACCCCGCAGCAGCGTAACTGCTGCTGTGGAGTGCGGCACGCACCGCGCGGTGGCAACAGCTTTGGCGAGATTGGCTACAACCCTCAGTGGCTGTTCTCTGCCTTGCCCAGAGCCATGGACTGTCCCTGCAAAATGAAAAGAAATATAAATCCCGACCATCTTCCTAGTGACTTTCAAATGGATCAAAGCGATATATAATTTCCTATACTGAAGGACCCCAGCAGCTTTCCAGCCAAGCAGGACATCTCTGCTCACAAGATTAGCCTGAGGCTCTTCGGTGGGATATTACACGTTGTAGTTTGGTAAGAAACAGCTGTGAATAACACATAAGAAAGGCATATAGTGGTGTCTTGTGTCCCACATCCATTTTTCCAGGGCCGGTGTCCCAGGTGCAGTTTGCAGTCACACAAATGTAGGGAAAATTCAGTTGCATGGGGCTTCCCCCTTTGTATCTAACAAATGAACAATAGAGACAGGACTTGTGTTTTGATTTCTTGTTGAGCAAAGTAAGCAGGTGAAGAGCTCAAGAAAGACATTATATACTTTTCCTGCATTACTTGCAGAGCGTCACATGTATGTTAGATCTATTACTGATTAAAACTCTTGTTAAACCGAGGATCAAAAAGAAAGCTCGACACCTCATTTAGCTCTTTTCATGACTGGATTAGCCTAAATAGAACAACTTGTCTGTACCGGAACAGCACAGACACTTAATTTTAAAAATATTTTCCTATCTAGGTAGAGAAACTGTGACTAGAGTATATAAGTAAGGAGGAAAATGTTTTATTTGATTGCAGGGATGAAAAATGAAAAATTATATGGTTAAATCTTGACCCCATCAAAGTCAACAAAAGTTTTTCCGTGGTTTTCAGTGAAACCTACTGTATTTCCTATCAATATTTAAGGGAAAGAAACTCCCAACTTCTGCAGTTTATATTGTTGCTTAAAATGGAATAGCTAGTTGCACACATATTAACTAAAATAATGTATTAACTCAAGTCTTCCTAAGTATGTATTAATCTCTGTGGTTTACCAAAAGCTTTCAGTATGTCTGATTGCTTTTAATTTAATAAACATACTAGAAGACATGTTGTTAATGCGCTAAACAAAATGGGATTTTGGTAGTTTTACTCTCAATGCCGTTATTTGTATCTCATTTTTTCCATGTTGCGAGTGCTCAGCACTTCTGCAGCTTAAATGCAGAAGCAGATGGGGAACACTTTGCAGACAGTGCTGGAAAGTAAGCCTGGATCCTTCGGGCTTTTGGTCTGATTCCCTCCCGTTTCTCCTGTGCGTTGCTAAACACAGACAATGGAAGAGCCCATCTCCAAGTTGCCGAGCCTGGGCTGTTTTGCAGGCTAGACCCAAAATGCATTAATGTGACCGCAAGGAAGCAAGGTGGGCGCGGACCCTTGGGTTTATAGCTTGACTGGGGGCTGAGAGCATGGAGGAAATTTCAACAAAAGCTGCAAAAGGGGAATAGAGTCTCAGGGCTACAGTGAGGTTGGGAAGCTGCAGTAGTCCAGGATCACAGGATTTGGGGCTGGCAAGCTGATTATTCAGCTCTTTAACACTCAGAGCCCAGCCATGAAGATCATATGAACTTTGATGTTTTTAATGTTGTCCATGGCTGTGCTGTAGTAGACAGGATTGACCCTTTTATGCTCTCACTGGTTTTTTTTCTGTTGCGTGGTGTGGTGGGGTTTTTTTTTTTTTTCTGTCAGTTTTATGGGTATGAATAGATAAAAATCTTCATTTTAGGAGAAGCATGTATTTAGGAATTTTAGGATGCTAATTTCATGTTGCCCTAGAGCATTTTCTGCAAATGTTAGCATGCACATACTATTTCTGATGATTAAAGCAAAGTATTTTGGCTTTAAAGTGGCATCTTCTGAATAAATCTGTCTCCAAATGATTTATGCATGCCATTAGGATTTAGTGCTGGTAGTTGTCCTGGGAAGCCTGATCTGGTCTTTCAAGAGTTGCCTTAGCTTTATCAGCCCATTTACATGTGGTCATATTTCAACTTCCAGGAGCTTTAAAATGTTTAGTACACAGAACACAAATTTAGGCCTGTGTTTGTTTTTATTGGTGGAACCTCTTTCCTCTCTTCAACATTCTCAAATGTTCCCTGGTTTAAGTAGAGTTATCTAAGGTAATCCACTCTTGCCCTTACCAGGGATATTCCACTTTGTTCATAAGCACATAACATAACTCTAGTCCCCAGTGATTTCATTGTGAAATTAAAACCCAGACTCTCATCCAGATGTCTTAGAAGATAAGGGCAGGCCTAATCCGCATGTCACAGAGGACTTGAGGAGCAGGAATTCACCTATACATCATCACGTCGTTATTAGCCTGGACCATGGCGAGCCCAACACAAACATTTTCCACAGGGCTTGCATTCAGGCTTGGCAGTGTTAAGAAAATACCCTCCAGCAATGTGTTATTTTAGGCTGAAACAAAAGTAGACATGAATGGCAAGAGGAACAGAGAAGCATTGTTTTTATTTTCAATGTGAACCCATAACTTGTGTTAAATGAAAATCTAACCAACTAAGATGTAAATACCATCGTGTTCAAATGAGATATCAAATATCAACACATTTGTTTTGTGATGGAGTACTGATGCTTGTCTTAGGCACTGTGGGAAGGGCAATTTAGATAGTAGAAGCCAAAAGCTTTATCTGATTAAAACTGATATGATGATTGATTTTGACAGAGAGAAATCACTTCCATTGCCAAAAAGAAGGCAACAAAAACATCGTGCATTTGTCATTAATGTGAACGGTGGCATTGAAATTAGAAAAAAATGTGGGCCTGTGAGAGAGGCAAATTTTGATTTTTGGCTCTGTTTTTTGCAGTCCTGCCACAGAAGTCACCCCCAAAGCTGCCATAATTATTTTATAAAATCCATGGAGAAGCCTCAGGGCAAGGACTGGAACCCACGTCTCCAGGAGGTGACCTGGCCTGCGCAGCCGCCCGTTTCTGTCTGTTCCTGCCTTCGCTTGCTACTTCTCTATCTTGCCCTGGGAGCACTCCCAAAAGTGTGTAGATAGATGAGACCGAGTTTATGACTAAGTGCTAAGGCTGGGAGTTAACTGGCTTGGACTCAGCTCCTGCCTGTGCCACCGATGTTCCGCGTGGCCGTGGCACGATCTGGTTTTGACGAAATTCATAGCTGTGCTGGGAGACAAACAAGGTTTTACGCACCTCTTGAGCATTATACACGTTTATTTAGAAGACTCTAATGGCTTGTGAGCTTTGTGGTGTCCTTCAGCAGGGGGCTGAACCTCCTGTTTGTAGTCAGTGCCTCAGTGCTCCCTCCCGCCAAGCAGGAAAACTGTGAGGTTAATCGCACTAGCATTTGTGAAATACTGCTGTAATGTAAGGGACACATAAGAGTATGTCTGTTAGAAGGAAAGCGGACAGATTTCGAATGAGCTCCCCACAGTTTATGCACTTACTGAATAGTCTGAGTCTCACAAGCATGAAGAAGTGCCTTGGAAAAATCTTCAGGAACAAAGAATAAGATTTATTAACAAATTCTGAGGGGGGTGGTTGTTGTTTGTTTTGTGTGTGCGTTTTTAAATTTTATTTTATTTTAAAATTTAATTTTATTTTTAAAAATATGAATATCATATGTATATTCATGCAAAATATTTATGAAAATCAAGACTAGAAGAACGAGATCCAGAAAAATAGCAGGACAGAGAAACACTTTTTAAACTGGAATGTGGGTTTGATTCTTTTTTTTGTTTTCGGAAGTGATCCAGGTTACCCTAACAGAAAGCAGAGATGCGTTTCAGCTGGGGTCTCTTTGTGCACAGTGAAATGGCAAAGCAGTTCAAGACCAGTTCATCTGTGTGAAAATATGACCCTGTATGAGTCTGGAGGTCAATGAAACCACTGTGGATCTGCTCAGGGCATGCTGGTCACTGCTTTGGGGTCACTTTGATTTATGTGCTTGGATTTTCCACTTCCAGAAGAATAAAATATGGGTGACCGTCTCTTAGTTGACTCTCATTTGTTGTTGTAGGCATGCATTCTTCTCAGAAATATGCACTACATGAAGAAGTCTGATTTTAAAATTTAATGTAACGATATAAAGTGACGCTTTTATGGAAGATGTACGTATTCTCAGGCATAATTAGAAAAAAAATCCTGAAAACCATGGCTATTTTCTGGCTTCTTTTAAATGGTCTATGAAATTGCCATCTCTCTCTGGTACTTAAATGTCTCCTTATTGTCGTTTGATTGTTTCACAGTCTCCCTCTCTCGAGGGGGATGGGACAAAATATTGTCTCAGCTGATACCAAAAAATGTATTCCCTTGATCATTTCACATAATGCATTTTAGTGGAATTAACACAGGGAGTATCTGAGTCAATATATCTGGATTATTCTTTTTTTTTTCTGTTTTTCTGCCATACTGCAAACCTCAACACTTCTGGCTCCCGTGTCACTTGTTCCATTGATGAAAACAGTCTTTCCCTAGGATAATTATTATTCTAGGTACTTCTATCAATCAAGACTCCTTAATTTGTCTTACAGGACTCTTTAACTACTTCAGATGTTCAGAAAAACTCTTCATGAAGGTCACTGCCACTTGCTTTTCATGTGATTGCTGAGAGTTAGGAGCAGGCACCTGTGAGGACGTGTAGATTGGAGCTCAAGAACCACCGCTCACCCAGTGAATCAGAAGGTACATTTTTATTAATGTGGATGAAATTTTGCCTTGTTCTTTCTCTACCCTCTGATTAAGTACATTTAAAAGGTACCTGTGCCTTGACTTGTTTCACCTCATAAGTGTTAGTTCAGCTAATTTTGTGTCTACAAGGGGAAAATATGTGTTCTCTAAGGAGGTTGGGAAGAACAGGGGTAAATGCTGTGGGAAGTGTAACATAGTCCTTTGTCATTAACACCTTACTTCAGGCGAGCTACTTAGTCAAGATCGTATATGTAGAAATGCTCAGAAGGCATGAATGAGTGGTTAAGAAAATACGGAAAGTAATTTTGTTGGGATATATACACACTAATTTCACTGACACTTCCATTATTCAACCTAAATACTAGTTTATAAACAGAATTTGAACGTGAACAACACGCCTATGACTGTGCTGTAACTGCAGCATTGTACTTCGAGTACCAACTGTTAGGGAGTTTTACAGAAACCCCAAAACATTGGCTTTTGTACGGTCTGTGAACAAAACATGGGGCTGGAGAGGCCAGAACTATGCCATGTTCAACATGGTCCTCAGAGCTTCTTCCTTAGAATAACTGCTTCACAAGGCTTCTCCTTCAAGACATCCTTAAGGTTGTTTAATACCCTTTTAGTTGTCATTTCTGTCAGCACTCAGCACTGTGAAGAGTTGCTGAACTAAACCATATTAGCAGGTCTTTAAAATTATTTGTAAGTGTTGGGGTGCTCAGGACATTATTGCACTGTTACATTGCCTTTGGTGCCTGAGGGGAGCAGGAATTATATCTTATCTGCAGGAATAGCACTGAGGAGCCAGACAGTCTTATGAGATGTTGTGGTGCTCAACCCACTTCCAATCCCATCACTGGGGTTGTCAGGGTACAATTTATATCAGTGAGCAGAATGGACATATCCTCTAACGTTAGAGTTTCGCATGAATCTAATGCATGGAAAATGGATTTTTTTTTTTTTTTTTTCTTATATGGATAAAAATATCTTAGCATCTGAAACCTTAAACTGATGACATTTCAGAATTCCATTTGGGGAGATGGAAAAACAGATGATCTGCGTTTTTTAAAACTCTTTCTGATAGCTGGTGCTTCTTGCCTGTGCAGTTTGTTGAAGTACCACTGACACAAAGCATTTCAAACTTTTGACTATATATCTGACTCCAGTAAGCTTTGCCTATAATTGCCTTTATTTAACTAAAGAACACTACTGTTTTCTGAAACCTATTAGTCCAGGATTGTCAGGACTGGAACCTAAGTTCCTAGAATTTCAAATAAGTGGTCCAGTTTTCAAAAGCACTGAGCATGCTATGGAAATTGTCTAGGGTTTAAAGCTCTGGGAAAAGGTCAGGCTGGTTGTTTTGTAACCTAAATTTAAGCTCCTATGTACTAAAAATGCCAAGGAAGAAATATCCCATGTCATAATCCAGTTCTTTAAAAAGAGGCGCACTTTTAACAACTGCTTAATTGAAAGCAAAACTTATTTTCAATATGATAGGAACATATTTATGTTTGCGGTTATGCCATCTGTGTAATTTCCAGCTTAAAAGGATATCAATTATTGTGTAACTCTACTGGCTGGTGAGCTGTTTACGCTGGCTTCTAAAGCAGAAAACAAATTTTGTTTTATTCTTTATAGCTACATATCTATTTCTCTACTGTCTGCGTGCTGCTGCTGTCATGAAACACTCTCAGCTCTGCGCCAGGGCAGTGCAAGGGAGGCTGTGAGGAGCTCCCATCTGACCGCAGCATGAGAAACTCTTAACGCTATTGCCTATGATGGATCCTTAAAACTAAGGGCGTTATCTCAGCAAAGAGCGTTAATGACAGAGGCTGCACCGAGACTGCAGCTCCTAATTCATTTCGGGCTGAGCGTGAAGGCTTCCTACCCATCACGGGACTGAAACTTGGCCTCGCTTCTGCTCGGGGCTTTGCCGTGGTGTTTGGATGGAGACATCACCACTGGATGGTGTGTCCTGACATGGTGTGGAGAGTGTGAGCTGAGGGTATGGTGTGTGTGAGAGGGAGTGGAGACAAAGAGAATCACTTCTCCATGCAAACTCTGCCTGAAAACAGGTCCCCTGAGTGGCAAAAGGGAGTTCAGATTTTAACTCTGTATTTGCTCATGTGTGTGTTTGTTTATTTTTGCTTTATCATGGGAAACATGGTAGAGGACGATGGTTTGTTCTCAGGGTAATTACTGTTACAGTACAGAATCAGAGTATAATTTGGATTGGAAGGAGCCTCGGGAGATCCCGAGTCTCTTGGAGCAGAAAGGGACATCAGACCAGGTGCTTAGGGCTTGGTTGAGCGAGGCCATGGAAACCTCCACACATGGGGACTTCCCAGCCACTCGGGGACTACCTGGGTGGCCTCGGGGGAAAAGTTTCTTCCAGTGGCGGCCCTGGGAATGAGGGGCAGGTCCTGCTGGCCACGCCGTCCTCAGCCAGCGCCAACACTCCCCAGTCCCTCTGCCTGTTTCCAGCTGAGAGCCAGCCCTGCTCGGCTGGTGCAGTTACTGCCACAGGGCAAGTACCAACTGTGTGGCCAGAATTCTCAGAAAGAGTGCATGCCTTTCATTTTTCTCTTCTTTTTCATGAAATTGTTAATAAAGTCATTAAGACACCAGAATAAAATGTATTGAGGGGGATAGGTCCACAGGCATTGAGGGCTTTCCATTTTCATGTCTTATGCTCTGATTTCCCAGTGTGCTCGCTTCTGCGCTATGTTAGAATGACTGCACTTAGAGATCATCAAACCCTCTTCTTAAAGAAAAATAAATGGAGTAACACTGGCATCTCAACCAACATTTCCTCTCTAAATAAAAAAAACAGGTCTGCTGTTTCAAGGGCTTTGAGTAAACTACTACAGGCCAATAATAGCTGCTGTGATTTTGTAGCTGGGGAAAATTTCACTCATTGCAGCATTGTGACCCCTGTGAAATCAATGATGCTGCACCAGTGTAGGAAAAAAGTTTGTCCCAGTGATTTTAAAATGCCCAACACGTGTCTCTGTGCGGCTGGCGGCTGACCTGGCCGGCTTTCTGAAGAAAGCTTCTGGTGCTTCCTGGCTCTCTTCAGGAAAGGAACTATAATAAACAGCGCTGGTTCCTGAAACTTGTTCAAAGGAAATATAGAGACTGATATGCGTTTAAAAAAAAAAAAAAGTTTTTAAATGAAAGGCAGAGAGACCAAGGCTGCTGGTCCGACTGTTCTGGCTGCTCTGCAGATTTCATTGCACAATTAAAGGTGTGCTTCTTTTCTCTTTGTGGTGCTGGTTCTGTTGGTAAGGAAACCAACATACAATTCCGGTCAAGTTATAAGTGGGGCATGGCTATTCAGCAATGCCCTCCTTCCAAGCACAATGTACTTGCCTGGCCTATGTTTACCCATAAGAGACTTGCCCGAATTCTCTGAAGCAGCAGGAGGCCAGGACTGGGGAGCACCAGCCGGCCCATGGCTCTGCGCAGCTGCCTGGGGCTGGTGCTCCATCCCCTGGGGTCACTTCTCATCAGGTTTTAAGGAGACCGCCCGCCTCAGTGGCACAGCTGTCCTGTCCTCTTTACTTGCGTCTTGTTGAGTTTGCCCATTCAAACTCTCTGTATTTGATGTTTTCTACGAACTTCCCGGCACCTGGAGTCGTACGAGAAGCTTAGCTATTGCTAGAAGTTTTTAGGCTTCGTAGGAATAGGAAAAAGCTTCTAAGCACGAATTTCCAATGCAAACTTCACAAACAAATAAAACAAACCTTTACATTTCATTGAGCTTTAGCATCTTCAGGTTTTCTAGGGCATCGTTTCTGACTTGTGGCTATTTGAGGCTGGCAGCACTGCTGCTGGCTCTTTGTGCATTCAGGCTGCGTTTATGTTGCTTGGTTTGACATATTCCTGGGAGACTTCCACTCTCTGTGCGTTTAGCTACAGCCTGGGCAAAGCAAGAGAAACTATTTTTCAATTCATGTTTTTTCTTTCCCCTTACTTTAGCCTCAACCTTTCTACCTTTTAGCATACTAATGTGGCTGTTATTCTGAAAAACACATTTGCTGCTGAGTATAATTATTGTCGATAAGTTGTGCAGACCACTGGATAAGGGTTTACAAATTGACACGGGATGGACTGGAGGGATATTTTGACAATAACAGGTAAAGCATTAGAAGGAAAATTAGAACATGCAATAATTTTGAATCTGCATGACATTTTGTGAATGTTTACTTTGTATACGCCTTTTTCTTTTTTTTAAGTTCTCCTCTGATGTCACATGTATGTTGCCTCCTCTTGAAAACAGAAGAGGAATTTAAAGCTCTCTGTGAATTTTAAAAACAAAAGGTTTTTATTTCTATAATGAAAAACCTTGGTTAGAGCTGTTATGGAAAGTAACAGGCGACTGAGGTTGACATCTTCAGGCCAATGATATCAGATCCTACTAGATGATCATCAGTCTTGTCAGAGGACACAGTTTTATGGACTTCTACTTAAAGTTTTTATTTCTGAATAATACAAAGATACGTACTGATTTTTGGATCTTGGCCAAAGACTCTGAAGTCTTGTAAATTATATGTTACAGGTTTTCTAAAAGAGAAAAGACAGGAACTCTTTTCTCTGACCAGGTAAATGTGTGACTATAATAGTAGTAGAAGGATCCTTGAAGTGTTTTCCTTCACATGCATAGAAGTCTCTTAAGTATAAGGCACCAAAGAACCACACCTGAGAAGATCTAAGGTGATTTTGTTGTTTGTGCTATGCTGGAATTTTTTTGTTTCAGGAGTGTTTGTCTAATAGGGCATGGTTGAAACGACCCTCTTCAAATCTACTGTTAAAACTTGAAATGACACAAGCCTGAATCATGCAAGCAAAAGGGCATTACCTTGGATTTATGTGCTTGGCACAGGCAGAACACCCAGAAAATGGAGTTTTTTATCAGTAGAAATGCTCCTAAATTCTACAGGTGTGCTGCTGCAGACCACAGTCTGAACACGTCTCCCTTCTTTCCCACCCGACAGTAGACTCATACTGGAATGTGTCCAGTGCTTTAATTAATTACAAACCTGTAAAATATTTCTTTCCCTCTGCCTGTGCTAACTGCTCTTTAGCCTGGCAGCGAGACTGGGTATGAACAGGCACTTGAGCCTGACTCACGGGGAAATGCGTGGAAATGGAGGCTGTACCATGGAGACAGGTCACTACACCTTGTTTCCTGACCCAAACGTGGTACCCAAGGATGGAGAGAACTCTCATGGCCATGCTTGAGGTCAAGCAGATGCACAGAAGCTTCTTGGCAGAGCAGGTGGGTGACAGTGACCCCGTGGGGCAGGGGGGCACTGCTGGGTCCCCACCACATGGGGAGAGTGGGGCCAGGCAACACACGCACCCTTGGCATCTCCAGTTAGTGCTGCTTCTGTGAGGCATGAACCATCCACCGAAGCCAATGGCACCTCACTAATGTCAAACTGATGTGAATAAAAGGCAACTGAGACATATATGCTTCCATACCTTTATACCACAGGGTCCGATTCGACTTTTGCGCACACCGGTTTGATATTGATACAGCTCCTCTAGCTTCCATGACATGAATCTGTATTTAACCTGGGTCAGCAAGATCTCAATCAGCTTCATTTACTTCAAAAATGTTTGCCTGGAGCTGTTGGGAATGGATGGGTCTGTAAAATAAGAAAAGAAGATGGGAGGTAAGAATAGGAAAGGGATCAAGAGACAGTTCAAAGATGGAGCTTTATATTTCTTGTCCTTTTCTTGCCTACAGTTTGTTGCCTTTGTCAGTGAAAAATGGGAGAGATGAAAGAAGGGAATGTCTCCTGAGTTAGTGGTTGTCTTCGGGCTGAGTGAAGCCCTGGGGTAGAAGCATGTTAGTCCTCCCTTCTTCCCTCATTTCAGCTGTCCTGTGTGTTGGGGAAAAAAAAAGGAAAACAGAAAAACAAAACCAAACACCTTCTCTTTTTTTTTCCAATATAAAATAGGAAAGAACTACAAGGAAACAGAGCAGATTATTTTTTCCAGTTTGCCTTAGGGTTTCCTGGAATTTTTGCTACTGTACATTTATTTAAAGTAACCCAATCTGTTTAAATACATGCTGATCTTTGGTTGCTCTGAGATCAGAATCGGCCCAGAAGAATGCCTTTTGCTTGCAGTCATTTTTGTATTGTCAGTTCTTCCTCCTCGCCCCCCGCCACGCTGACCTCTGTTGTATCAGGTGACGGCAGGATAAACCGCAACATATGTGGTCCTGGGCACAACGCAAGTCCTGATCCAACCCCATACTGAAACTGGGATCTGTTGTCAGTCTCCTCAGGGATGATGAAGCAATCTGTTTCCAAATGAAGGTAGATGTAAGATAAATTCTTTGACTGCTATTTTATTTTTCTTGGCATTAACCAGACAGTATTACCGTTTTGTGGCTTTGTCACCACCATCTATGAACTAAAATAACATCATCTGCTGCAAAGTGTCGTGATCCAAATCTCCCGTGCCTCTTTGCAGTGACACTGTGAATAAATAAAATCAACTCCAATGATTCGTTAATGCGTGTTTAACAGGACTTCAGAAAGTTATGTCAGGCACTTAGAGAGGATCTTTGGAAATAAGGCTCAATCCTGCAGCGTCTAACCCGGATGAACTGCCTCCTTAATTTTGCTGTAAAAATACATGCAGCCAAGAGTTTGCTAGAGCTCTGGCAAGTTTTTTGTTGTGTACACTATTTAAATCTTCTATGCAATCGTCATCGTTGTGTATCTGAAATGAAAACAAATATTTTATAGTGAAACTTAGGATGTTATGCAATAAACCAAAATTTATTGTTTAATCCTCCAACCAAGCAATTGCACAGCAAATGGAATTAATTAAGATTTTTTTTTTTTGGCTGTCTCAGTTTCACAATAAACATATTTTTATTTGAGCAATGTATGTGTAATGAAAATATTTCAAGGAAAAATAAATTATTCAAATGGAGCAGCTTTGTTGTAAACCATAGTGCAATATTTTTTTTCTTAAACATGGTTTATATCAGTATCATTTGTTAGAACTGGTAAAATACTGAAAGCTTTTTAAAAGGTAAAATTATTTACTTTTTTATTGTCTAGACTATAGGTAAGCCATTGCTAATTAATACTGCCCTTTCTGATGCCTTTGCAACCGGCATAAGTCAAACAAACCAATTATAAAAGGTTTTTCAATGTAAACTTTTAACAGTGTAGCCTAAGGGCTTGCTAAACATAAAAGTACAATTTAGAAAACATAAGTTTTAACTAAGGTCAGGATATATCAGGCGATGATGGATGTACATGTAAAAACGTCTGACTGCAGAATGACAACGTTTTCTTCAAGACTAAGCAAAATGCTGGTGGCAATGATAAGTAGAATGGAAAATAGCCTTGAATGAACTAGCCAGGAGGTTTGGGTTTGGCGTCTGGGTTGCTGGGGTTTGGGTTTGGTTGTTGTTGGTTTGGGTTGGTTTTTTTTGGTGTTGTTTTGGTTTTCTTTAGACTTTTGCAAATCAGAGTTCCAGGGATGCTGCAAACAGTGTAGTCTGAGTTTTAGACCTATTTTCTACGGCACGTCCATGAGAAAGTCAGACTTTTCAGCATCATCTGATGTCTTGGGTCTCCGGTAGAACTTACCCCCTTTTGTTCTTTCTTTTCCCAGTGCTGGAGCAGAGCCCCTCTGCCATGGGACTGCACTGCGTGTCCTCCTCCAGCGGCTGCTGTGGGTGACACAGCTTGTCTGACTTCACGTTTCCAGCTACCAAGTGGAAAACATCATTGCCTCATGATGCAAAACACTTATCTCATATATCCTGATGTCACAGGTCTAAGTTTGTTCACCGTTTCGGAAGGGTGAGGTCTGCGGGAGATCTCTGTTTGAAGAGGTGGTGGTTGACTGTTCCATGCTGTCTTTAAGACTATTCGTCCTTATTGTCCATCTTTCAACAGCTGGAGAGAAGCTGGCACAAGCTCGCATCATGTGCTGTATCTAATTTGGTAGGTTCGGCCACATGGCCACAGTGTGATCTGTATCAGATTTGTACGGCCAAGTCATCTGGTATCAATTCCTGTGAAGGCTCCATCACTGCAGACCCTCACATGTTCCTGGAGCCCCTGCTCCCGTCTTTAACTCATTTATCACAGTTCTGCCATAGCCCTGCTCCTCCGCCACGTCCCCAACTCACCCGACACCTCTTCTGTAGCTCTGGAACTTCTTTTCCCGAACAACACAAGTCACCTCATCCTGGACTCAGCAGTCCAGTAAGTCACATGAGCTTTGTAAACAATTCCTGAACCTCTCACTCTTTGCTGTAGACAGCATAAGAAATCAAAGGTTGTCGATACATCCCTCCTTCTCCTTTGAGAAGTCTGTAACTTTGCCTCCCTTCTCCACAACCTCTTGCAAAGAGGTCAGAGAAAATTGATTCTTATCAAGCCGCTTCTCTCCTCAGCTGAAAACTGCTGTCCTGGTCATCACCACACCACTTGCTGTGTCTATCCCCGGCTCCTCCACCCACAAGAGGTGATGAGCAACAGCCAAAGACATAACCGTGGTTTCACAAAATGTGGATGGAAACTGCACATTGGAGCCAGGCCACCAGGTTATCAGCCAAGCTCCGACTGAAGGTTTGTCATTTTGTTGAAGTAAAAGCTAATTTTGCTGATGAAGTAAAGACTGATTAGTTTTTCTTTTTAATAAAAACAATGCCTCCTTCTGTATTTATTAGAATTCCAACCTTGTTGACCAAATAGTCTATATAGTTGTGGTGAAACCCAATGGATGCTAAGGGGAAAAAACCAAAAAATTAAAGCTTAGTTGGATTTTAAAAAAATTATAACTTCTATTATTATACTTGTTGTCTCTTCTTGTGAGTGGTCTTCCCTCCTTTTTTCTTGTCGTCTATAATTATGTTGAAGGGATTAATAATCATACATTTTATGCAGTGTCTCGACCTGATGACAGGGCATTGTTTAATGAGAGCACAATCAGTGTCTTGGTTCTCTGGGAGAGCCAAGGCAGTGCTCGCAGTGGAAATCATTGAAAATAAACATGTGGGAGCTTAAGCGCTCTTTAATAACTCCTTCTGCTTGTTTGGTTAGCAATTTTGATGACTTCTGTCCGTTGTGCCTGGCTCTGCTGCTGTAGAGACATGGTTATTTATGGTGCCAGAGGAGGTTATGATCTCTTTATATAAACTAAGGGACAGAGGTAGAATATAGTAAATTCTGAGTCATAGTAAGTGCTTTAGTTTTGCAGCTTTAGGGCCAAAACCTAACATCCACAAACAAGAAGCAGAACGGATATTTGTCTTCCCAAGTTGTAAGTCATTAAGAAAAAACTGTTGATATCATTAGTATTAACCATTAGACGAAGAATTAGCCATTAGACTATAATAGAATTAGGATACTGATTAGGATACTGATGTGCCAAGTACCTAGAAAAGCTCTGGATTTGTTACATAGGCACGCTTTGTCTGGTCTGCAGCTTTTATTTCTACTTAGATATTTAGATTATATTTGCTAATGGCAAGATGATGTTACAAAATGGCACTGCCCTTGTGTCAAAAACAATTACTCGGTTATTTCCTTCTCAGGGATGCCATGGCTTGATGTCCTTGTATGGAGCTTGGGACCATTTGTGCCTGATCTGCAACAAAAGGTTTAAAAATGTCTCAGTTGGGTAAGATGCATCCTGCTTGCAGCATTGCCCTCCTTGAGTGTTTTGACTTCTGAAGTGCTCACCGTGTTTTTTAGCAAGCACTTGGCTGCCTTTTGTCCCCCAGTGGTGTCCTGGGCTACTTGTCCTGCCAGGGAACAGGGACAGTTTCTACAGGACCTCTGGGGAGGGCTCAGCCTCATCGCAACAGAGAGCACAAGCTCCAGCCCCTCTTTTCCCATTCTCTCCCCAGCAGGAATCTGCAGCAGCTTTACTTTGCCATGTGTGAGGCTCAGGGGGATGGTGCTAATCCCTTCATGACAGCGTTGAGCACCTTGTCTGGCTATGAGCCCTGTGCACCCGGGGGTCAGCGCAGGGATCCAAAACCTTGCTGTCAGTGAAGTGAAACGTCACGATAAGGTAGGAGAGAACATGAGAATGCCAGCTGATATCTACTCAGACAAACCCTCAGAGCTCGACCGATGCTCAGGGTACCAGCGTTTATCCTGGGTGCTGGTCCAAGGCCCTGGAGCACCAGAAGGTACCAAAAAATGAGTGCTTTGGCCATGGCACAGCAGCTGGCTGCTCTCAGCTGATTTTCGGGGGTATTGGACTCCAGTCCTGACACAGGCAGTGAATACACCACTGGTGTCAGCTTCCCCATGGGTGGCATCCTCTCCTGTAAATGCATCACACTGCACAGTGTTCCCCAGACCTTATGGCTGAGGGAAGCGGTTTTCCCTCAGACCTTCTTCACATAACCAGCACATTGTCAGGCAGCCTGGAATGCACTCTGTCCTCTTGCATTATAGGAGCGATGCAGAATTTTGCATAATATATAATTTGTAACTTATGTATTTGGCGATTTGGGAGACATTTGAGTAGGACATTTCCTTTTCTTGTTACTGCTAGTGCCTGAAATGATGAAAATTTATCCTTTCTCAAGTGAAATACATGGGGAAGCATAGCCAAGAGCTCAGGCTGTGGGGGGTGGATCTGTGGGGGCCAGCAGTATGTTCAACAAAAGTATATATTAATGTGGAACACAAGGGAGGGATTTTTTTCTTTTTCTGCACTCACTTTATTTTTCAATGGCAGAAGCCGCCTTTGAAAGACAAGCATAGTATTTTTTGGAACAGGCTCCGTTTTCCCTTCAAAACCTTGATGTTACAGGTGGGTCAGTTTAGCTGGCTGTTTTACATGGTTCCATGGGGTCTGCAGGGGAGGAGGGATGGTCTGAGACGGATTTTACTCCTGCCCTCCTTACCGCCTTTGTTTTAGGGCCTTTTTTTATATACCATTGTTTCTAGTTTCTCTAATATAATTTTTATTTATTATATATTGTACTTATATAATGAAATTAATCTACTAGCTAAAATATTAAATAATTTTATTTATTCTCTACTATACTGTATTTTGTATTTATAATTTTTATTTAGTGTTTGTTTTTTTTTTTTTTTTTCAGATGGTTGGAACTGTCAAAATATGAAGAAATAACAAGAAACAAATATCCAGGGGACCCCACGGGAGTCATTAGTCCATCACTGACCTCACGCTCTTTTACAAGAATTGCTGATTCCAGGCTAGCCTGGAAGGGTTAGCTCCCCTGCAACATGTATGTGCACACATGCAGAAGCATAACGGTGCCTGAAGTCAAGGAGTCATAGAACAGTTTGGATTGGAAGGGACCTCCAAAGCTCATCC
Organism: Pampusana beccarii; assembly: GCA_013399365.1. Classification (NCBI taxonomy): domain Eukaryota; kingdom Metazoa; phylum Chordata; class Aves; order Columbiformes; family Columbidae; genus Pampusana; species Pampusana beccarii. Next base: position 58,183 of record VWYH01001054.1, on the reverse strand, counting down.
AGTGCCACCCCTGCTATGAGCAGGGACATCTTCACCAGCTCAGGTTGCTCAGAGCCCCGTCCAGCCTGGCCTGCGATGTCTCCAGGGATGGGGCATCCACAGCTTCCCTGGGCAACCTGGGTCAGTGCCTCAGCAGTAAAAAGAGTCCAGAAAGCTCCAATGTCAGAGGCTGGAACCAAGGCCTGGCCATCACCTGCCCCAGTGCTGTCCCCGTTCTGCAGCGGTAGCTCACTACATCAGCACCCTTTAGCCTACCAACACCCGCATCTCCTCAGGCCCCTCTGTCCTGATAACCTCATCTTCGTCTCCACTTGGTCATCTGTGCTGGCTCAATGCTTTAACTCCACTTTTTACCTGCTCCGTGTCAGTGGTACTTGCACAACATCTGCTCTGAGATGCCTTGCAAGAAAATGCCCTGCAAATCACCGTGTGGTTTGCAGACTGAATTCCCTAATGATACTCTCATTAATCGTTCTCCCTGCCAAGCGCTGTTTGCTTTTACTTTCAGAACTGTCTGCGTTAACGAGTACCTCCACTTGGAAATTATTTACATGAGATATTGTGCTCATTTCACTGTCACAGACAGCAGCTCCAGACCTGGTGAGAGGGAGAACCTGCCATGGATCCACAGAGCAGCTCAGCTGCTGTGAATGCCACGATATCACCGCAGCAGCACCGGGATGCTCCCACAGCAGCACCGGGATGTTCCCACAGCAGCACATCCCTGCCCAGGAGCGGGGCTGCCGGGCAAAGTGGTTACAGCAGTTTCCCAGCAGCACTGGTGCTTCCTTCCCATAATCCAGGCATGTGAGGGGCTGAAGTCTTCAGAACAAACTAACTGCAAATTGATGTTATCACTACACTTAGGTCCAGAAAGAGATCTAACAGATTTTTCATCTCTGAGGAGATCTATCTCTCTGGATGTTACAGGGGAGGGCATAGTGACACTGGGCAAGACCAGCAGCAGTGACAAGCAAAAGTAAATGCCAGACAACAGTTCTCTCTGCACGATGCTTCTAGGGAGAGCTGCAAATTTCCATACCCTCCTGGCTGCCCTCCCTGAGGTGATAAGTACTCGAGTACTTCACAGAAAAAAAGTCCTGGGAAAAGCAGAACGATTTCTTGTGATAAAGGCTGGCTGCACAGCTCGGGAAGATGAGCTTGTCAGGGATGCTGCTGCACTCAGCCTGAACCTGTGGGAAGCGTGCCTGTTCCTAATAAATGTTGTGTGTATTTATGTGGCAGTCATTGTGCTTTGCAAGGAGGGAGTCACAGAAATAATTAGTTAAGAGCGTGAGGTTTTTGGCACAGATTCCCTTTCTCGAGTAGCTGTGATGTTCATATATAAGAAAAATTGATTTGGCATCTGGACAGGATTTCAGCACGCTCATGGTTATGGAAATCAGCTATGGGCATGGAGGAAATCTGTATATTGATTCATAAACTGACTTGATGACTTGTTCATGCTTTAATATTTTCATGGGCTTTTACCCAAAATAAAAATGTCAGGAGATACCACTTGACTGTGCTACAGCACCGTCTAAAATGGTGGGAAGGATGCAGGGAAGAAAGGGGACTTCCTATTAGACAGAAATCTTTACTGTCTGTGCTAATTAATGTGTTCCTTGAAGAAAAGGGGTCTTTTTGTCGTTGCCCTTGCTTATTTCATTAAAATGTGCACCTATAAAACACCTAGAGAAAAATGGGTTCCCAACAGAGACCCCCAGTTCCATGGACACTTTCTTTTGCAAGAGCTCAGAAAAGCCAGTGCTCTTTCTACCCACACAATCGTGTGCCAATACTGCTAGAACTGCCATGATTGTGTGCACGTGATAACATGAGAATAGCTTTACTTTGGTATCGTGTAGTAGGGCAGAAGCTGGCATGACTTGCTGACTCTTTTTTTTTTTGGTCAGACTGGTTAGGGGATGTTTACAGTATCTGCACTGATCCAAGACTGCATCAGGAAAAACACCTACTAGTACACTGACTCCTCATTAACTTGTTTCTTTGCAGGTTTAAGATCTTAATCTGCAAATAATACCTCCGCCTGCCTCGTGGTTTTCTTTGGAGACCTTCCAGCACTGACCAGTCTTGACCCGGTTTGACTTAAGGTATGTGGGCTCAAAATGGAGGCAGCAGGGCTGCTGGCCGTTATTAAACTGAATGGAAACTATGTAATGTATAATTTGATCTAAGATCCACTGTGATAACAATACGCGACCAAATACTGATCTCATTTGCAACAGCATGCTTCCGTTGTGACTTCAGCAGAAATCAATGGGTGTAATGTAAGATAAGTCACAATGCATACGCTGCCACAGCAGAGCAGGTTTTTCTCCATGAATAATGTCTCTTTTGGAAAGACACAGGAAAAAAAAAAGTAAAGCCTGAAAATCTATACTATATTGAACTGCACAGTTCAGGAATGAGGCCTTATACATAACAGTACATTTTTGAACGTGTGGGTTGTTCCTTGTGGACTAAATCTTCCCTTAAGACAGTTGGTTAGTCATTTTCACAAGATTTCCGCAAGCCTTTTCCATGGTTGGGGTGCAGGATTAAAAGATCCCTGGGGCCTTGTTTGAATCGACTGTGTTTGGGGAAACTAGGGAGACGTCTCGTGGTGTCTCAAGGTGGACTGCTAGAAACATGGAGAACTTTTCAAATCCTCAGGAAGAGACAAGAAGGCTGTTTTGTCATTTGGCGCTTATTAGTCTGCCAGACTTGTGGCTAACGAGTGATTTCAACATAGTTTGAAGGCAGCTTTTGTTTCCTTCAGCTGCTATTTTAAGAAAGATCCCTTAAAATTAATTGACTGACAAGGTGTGTAATTGATGCTGTCTATGCTGTGTGCACCAGGCAAAACTGCTGGGTAGCAAGAGCGCTGGCACTTTGGTGGAGGCTGCTCCAAACCCTTCAGAGAACCTCTGCTTGGCCTCTCTTGATGCTCTTGGGTAGGAGAGGGCATGTTTAGTTTTCTGCTTACTCTATTCCCTTTTGTACTTGTTCATTTGCTAGGTGCATAAAGGAGAGGAGGTCACTTGTGCGCATGGGATAAAGAGGTATTATGAATTCTGAAGTGTTTGCTTTATTGGGAAAAGCACAGCGAGCAGGAGAGCACAGGAACATAATGTGTGAATTTTTAATGAATGCTGTGCCAAGTGTTTGTGCTTTTTTTTTTCCTACCTGTAGCAGCTTTATTCATTTGGGAGAGTACTGCGTACAAGATATTCTTTAGTAGTACGCTGGCTGCTGTTTAGTTTTAATAAATTAAATCCTTTATATCAATGTAATATTCTTTAGACAAGCACTTCCAAGACAGATTAGAAATGAACTTAAGGGGATTAAAAGCTTCTCTTGCTAAAAACAATGTTTCAGATGGGAAATCCACTTATTTATGTCACTTTCAGTGGACTGCATTTGTCTTTAATATGTTGCTACTGCTAAAGAAAGCAATGCTTTGCCCATGACTGCAGCCTTTCTGCTCTGCTTTACATACACAGTGATGTTTATTTTCTTCAGTACAGTAAGTCGCTTTGGGAAAGATTGATGGCTTCCCATAAAACCACGAGCAACCATTTTCTTATTTAGAGAAAACAAAAGATTAAATGGACCTGGTGTTTTAAACAGCGTCAGTCCCTTTGTAAAATAGGAAACTGTGCGAGTGGAAGGTGTGAGCAGAGAGAAAAATCCGCTTTGATTTTCCCCTTGCTGCATTGTAGCAGGCTGAAAACATCAGCTGGAAGGTTCTCGTTATCTGTGAAATCCGGGACATCTTGGAGCAGCCTGGTTCAGCGGGTGTTTGCTCGGGTCTGTGCCGCAGGCACTAGTTCACAAGCCGGTTCCTCTGACTCTTACCAGGTTGGCCATTTCTGTATTAAACGCTTGTTCTAGTACCTGGTTCAGTGGTACGTTCATGCCAGTCGTAGGGCCTCTGGTGCCAACCCAAAACCTCATGAATGCACTGCACAGAGATCTGGTTTGGTATGCCCCCACTCTGCAGGTATAAAACTGGTTGTCGAGATGCTGTCTGTCTGTTGCCAGATGCTGTCTGTCCATGGCACACCAGCTGTCTACTGTAGACATCCAGCCAGTGTCAACTGAGTGCTTTGGCAAGCCCAGCAAAGCCATAGCCATGCCCTTCTCCAGAGCCTTGTCACGTTTGTCCTGCTGGATATCTGGTCACGGACACATGGCTATGGACATTAACAGGATGCCCTTCAGCCTTAGGCTCTGGTAGGAGCTTCTCATTAATCACCGTCCAAGTCACACGATACAAACCCGGCAATGCCTGGCTGCCCCTGGCTGCTCTCACGCTGACATTTCAACAGGGCAGGATCCACCCCTGTAGAATAAATGAGGAGGATCTCATGGGGGATGAACAGTAAGGAGGCTGAATATTCTGAGCGTTCAATCTTAAGGCCTTATTTCAGCCCCATAAGAGACAATCCAGCGCACCAACTTTACCAGCATCTGTGAGTGGCAATCCAAACTTTCCGTTTATCTCTCAAATACGAGAGATGCACGGTTTTGGAGTTTGCTCCCCAGAGCTGTTGAACGCAGGGAGGTCAGAGGATGTACTAGGGCATGGCTGATCTCCCAACAGGGTGAAAGAAGGGAGATCTCCTCTTGAGGCTCCTCACGGTGTCCGGGAAGGGAAGGAGACTGAGAAGCCTTTGAGGACAATTTGTTTTTAGCTTTTCTTAAGTGAGTTAAAAGTGTTTGGTCTCCAGTGAGGACAGAAGAAATAACCAGAGTAAAATAAAACTATAAGAAATACGAGAAATTAGTGTTTTAGTCGGAACAAGGCTTTTCAGTCTTTTTATTGTTGCCATTTGAATGTGCAACCATGAAGCTACCATGCATACTCCTTCCATGACAGCACCAGGAGTTCAGCTATGGCTTGTGGAACTGTTATTACTTGCTTGCGTTGCAGATAACTTGGGTAGAGGGAGAGCTTCAACCCCGCAGCACATAAAGTTTGTCTTGGTAACTGTGTCTGTGATACAGCGCTGGATTTTGTTAGGCACATCTTCCCCCATCACTACTTAAAACACTTTAAGAAAAATTTCTGGTCCTTTGTGTTTCATTGTACAGCAAAGTCTTATTTATTTAAACGGTTTCCAAAGTAATTTATTTCCCAGTACCTGATTAAACCAAGATCATTTCCCTTAATGCTTTTGGGCCATTGATACTCTAGGATCCAGTGCCCAGTTTTGGTCTCTCTTCAGTTGCCGTGACTGTCCGCCTTCCACACACAGAAGCTGATGCTCAGATTGAATCGCAGCGCAGCTCATCAAGCAAGGGGAGCATTTCCAAAGCGACGCTCAAGGACTGAGTTGCACGACTCCACTGGTATTCAAAAGCACCCTACAGTGAGGCTTTGTGTTAACCTTGTATTCGTAGGGTTGTATGAGAACAGGCTGGTAAGTAGAAGTTAAACCACCATCTTTAATTATTTTGTTCTGTTTTGTTTTCTGAAGCCAGATCTCACTCCTTTCCCCAAAACCTCATTTTTTTTCCTAGTTATAGCATTTATCAGACTTCTAAATCCTTATATATTGCACATGATAACAGGAGCTGACTGAAATTTCACCACTAGTTTTAGAGTGGAGAAGGGTAGATTCAGCTTCCGCATTGTAATGATGGGCTCTTCAGTCAGTGTAGCCACTATGTGTCCAGTGGTCATAACACCTGGGGATAAAACTTATGTACTTTGCTACATGGCTTATCTGGAAAAGAAAAAAACTTATCATTTAAGAAAAAAATTCATAATTAGGATCAGGGATGGAATTTCACTGGGAAATGTGGTGTAAAAATGCTTCTCATTTTAAATTAAGCTTTCAATGGCAAGTGCTTGGCTTTCAGCAACTCTTCTGAAACTCTTTTAATTGAAGTTCCATGAAAATCTGGGGAGTTCAGCTCAAGTTCACCTCCTAAACCCATCCTGATTTCATTAAAGGTCTGATCTTTCTTTATTTGCCAATAAAATATATATATGTGTGTGTGTATAAATCAGTATCTGCTATATAACTGTATTTTTTTTTTAAAGGAACAGTTTTCTTTATGAAGGATGAACTCTGCTCTGTGAATGCCAAGACAGACAGAAGGAACACTCCTTGGGAGATCCTTCTCACTCCCCCCAGGCTGGGATTCGGGGCATAGGACACGCTTTCTTATTGCTTCCCCCACCTGACTCGTGTTCTGCATCACTTGTGGAATCTCACAACCATCTCTTCGTGGCCTGGGTAAGAACCATGTAGGCTCATCCCAGTTTCCTCAGTGCTTGTGTTCATGCGGTGGAAATACTGTGACCCACATGAGCTGAGGACTGAGTTTGCCTTGGTCAAGCTTGGGATATTTCCATGTTATTTGTATGTCTCTGTTTTCTGTTCCCATCTCTAAGACCCAGTAAAGGTCTTGATTATTTGGAAGAAAGGATCTTTCTCAGGGTTTATATCTGGGCAGTGATTTTGTGATTTTAAAAATTATGTTAACCCTTTGATTTTTTTTGTCCCATTTCCAGCTGCAGTGGCCAGATGTGCCTATAACAGCAGAAATAGTCTGAGGCTATATATATCAAGGCATATTATCTCTTTGCTAAACCAGTCAAGTAGTAAGATATATCTTGAAAAATTATGTCTGTGTATCAAAGGTTTTCAACTCGGCTAGAGGGCCCTCTTTCAAAGCAGTGAATTTGGAGACATTCATTTTTTTGCCCCTTCTGGGCAGAAACCAGCATTCCCATTGCCTTCAAAATAAGCTCTGTTGTGTAGATTCCCATGGGACCCAGAGGAAGGATTTCTGGGGATTGCTGGTGTTCCCGGTTTTATTTTGTGCAAGACTCCAGATGAAAATGTGTTGAAAACAGTGTAAATCCTGAGTTCCCCAAGGCAGAGAATTATGATATACTCTGGTCCTGTATCAGTCCACTGTGTAGCAGCATGCCGATGACTCTTCTAATGGTTATCATTTGGGTACCCGCTTTTCAATTTTATCCCGCTCCTGGAGTAATAATTGACACCAAGCTCTTTTGTTTTGTTCTATTATGTTGTTCTACTACTATTGCAATGACTACCTGTTCCACGATGCTCCTTGCAAGCCCTGCACGTAGCTATCTCCAGTTTTAGTGAATCAGATCTCGGTGTTTCTGATCAGGGTCCAGCTGGAACTACACATCTTTGTTTCGTGTATTTAATATACTCAAAATGCACTAAATGACAGTTTATAATATCATTATGAACAGTTAAAGACATTATAACTTCAAGAAATGAAAAGAAAGTGCAGCCATATGTGGAAATGCTTTATTTTGTGCACTTTTAACCCCCACAATAGTTCAGCTGCAAAAATGGGGACAGCAACAAGAGGCAGGGAGAAAATTGTATGTCTGCAAAATCATTTTTCAGCTTTCCCTCCGCTGCTGTCATGAAAGAACACTGTGCGATTTTGACGGTAAATAACAATCAAGGACTAATTTATTTTTCTTCATAAAATTATTTCTTGAATTGGATTCAAATGTGTTCCTTATTACACGGTTTGATAATTCAGTGATGCTTTCCCCCCATAACATAAGAGCTGATTTAAACCTTCACTCCAAACAGCCTCGGGCTTATTAAGAACAGTGTGGACTGAGTATGGATTAGGTTTAAAAGTAATAAAAAAGTAGACCTGTTGGTTAGGTGAAAAATTCACTATCAGATTCCTGAGTGCAGCTTTCTTTTCATGTGCAAACTGCATTAAATGAGGCATTTAATTCAACAAATCCATAGTTCTGATCCACCAGAAATAGAGACTGGGTTAGTTCAATTTGTAACAAACGATCTCCATATGATCAAAGTCCTGAGAGCTGATTCCAACATACTGCTTAAATTAGTCTAACACCGAAGTGTTTGGCTCTGGGACAATATTTGGAATGTCTTACCAGAAGAAAAATTCCTCTGCACACATGGTTCCAATATCTGGGAATGCCAACCTTGCTTTTTAATGGGCTGACAGGGAGCCTCCGTGCTAACTTTCTGACTCCAAAAAGTTCTTGTGCTGTCACCCGCAAACCAGCTTGGATAATTTTTCCTTGGCTTCCTTATTAAAGCCTGAATGAAGGGATTGTGTGGCTTTCTTAATGTCACTTGGTCTGCTTGCCATAAATTCAAGCACTCATGATGAAAGCTCCACTTATATTTCGCTGGGAAATGGAATCAAGGAGAATGCACCCTAGTTCACAATAAATAACTAAAGTTGAGTTATTAAGTGTATTTCATATACCAGTGCCTTATTACATCAGCAGTTTAGATAATGGCTTCTTAAAAATACTCCTCCACTGAAATCTATGACGAGCGGCTTGCACATAGGCGTCCCTATGGCATGAAAACCAAAACAGCCGGCTAGAGCAATAACTTAGGACTGTATTAACAAATATCAAATATTTACATTTTTACATGCTGCTGTCTGTTTAGATTAAGCAACCCCAGCAATACCAGCAGTCAGCGGCGAGGGCCGTATTTGCTCGAGCCCTGCCAGGGAATTCTCCACTGGGATTGTTTGTTTGCTTTGCGCAATGAAGACTCGAGCTGTTTACACTGGAGCTCCAGTTTTAGAGAGTGCTAATTACGCTCCGCTGCCGAACCCCTCTCTTGCTCAGGATCTGCTGCCCTGCAAAAATACTTTACGCTAGGCTTGGGGAAAGCAACCTGACTCGTGACAGGCAACAAAGGGTGCCCCAGTGCTTTATAACTTTCTTTTTTTTCAATGTGGTAAGCGGTGCTAAATGGAAGTTCATGCCTTTAACTCCACTTGCCTTTTTTTCTTTTAAGGAATGGCCAACATTTCCAAAGTCTTGGCTGAATTTCCTCTTGTGATTTTACCGCATTTTAGGGAACTTCCTAATGTGAAATTGGCTGATATAATTCAGCTAGAGGGGTGCATAGTATCTGTCTATTTACATACATTAAGCATGTGTAACATGCATTATATTTTCCTGCCATTATTACATATGTAGTGGGATGTAATAAATTGACACTCACCCAGGACCAGACAAACCTGACAGTGAATAAATGCCCTGCTTAGCATGTTATTGTTGTAACTTCGCAGTTCCTGCCTGATTACTTAAAATATATGTTGTATGTGTATATGATTACTTTTAAATCTGTGCTAAGCATTGCTCAATACTTTGTACTGGCCAGAATGGGAGAAGGAGACAGGACTAAGGATGAAAGGTTGGCACTCAGAAATTCAGTAAAACCACTGTTTTCATGGTAACTATTCTGAACAGGTGGCTAAGTAAGCCAATTAAACAGCCTTTAAGAACAAATTATGATAGTAATCCATTGTCTGGGATCATTGAAATGCACTGTGCGGAATCTGTTCCCCAGAGCTGCCTGAATAATGAAAATCTATTTTTGTATAATTTTATTGTTTTCCTTTCTTCATTAAATGTTCAAAGGATCTTGCTCTCTCTCTCTTTTTTTTTTTTTTTCCTTAGGGGTGGATGAGGGGAAAAGAGCAAGATATTTTTCCAGAATTTTTTAAAAAGGGTGTGAACTGATTAAAAAAAAACACTATTCACATGTAAGAACATCTTTTCCTTCAAACAAAACAAGTTTGCTAATGATATTTTATAACTATTTTAGAAAAAGTAGTTGTTTTCATTATAAGCTTAAAACCTTCAATAACTTCATAGACATGAATGAACAAAAGGTCAAAGTCATTCCGACAGATATATTTTGATCAAAAAAATGCCTGACAAAGGCCAGTAAAGAAAGTGTGAAATATGAGAGGACCCAATTATGGGCCTTTTAGCTTCAGCGGAGGCCCCTGAACGCAGCTTCACTTTTTGAGAAGGACTAACTGAGAGTTGGGAGGATGATGCTCCAAAACATCTGCTTGAGTAAATTCAGCCCCCTCGTCAGCAAATCTTTCATTCGTTGGCTTTAAAGTCAACACAGGGCCCAACAGCCAGGACTTTTGGGCTGTCTGAGTAGTTCCTAGTTCAGACCATCGCCTCTGCGTGGTCTTGCCCAGCGATGTTGATCTCTGAGGTGTTGGTTAAGAAACACACCAAAGACTGACAAACTTCACTCTATATATATCTATATTCATAGGTGTATTTTAAGGAGACGGCAATAATATTTTTTTTTGTTTTGTTTCCTTTTCTTTTTTAGATCAGGGACAGAAGAGCATTCTCTGGAATGATTGCCGGCCATTGTAAGCAACAGCTCTGAGCTGCCACGTAGGGCTGCGCTTGAACTGGTGACCTAGGAACAAAATAAATTATGTGCAGGCTGAGGTACAGAGATGGTGAGTGACAGAAGAATAGTGCTCAGAAATGGTTTTCAAGAGATTCTGTATTCATTTAAGTAATGTAACTGTTTAGCCAATTTATTCATTTGACAAGTTCCTTTTTAACCATCCTAATTCACCATTTAGCCTAAGATGGCCTTCATTAGTTTATTAGATATTCATTGAAAGAGATTTCAGCATAAATACAGTTCCAGAGAGGATTACCGCCCAGGGAATCTATTCTTTTAGCCTACTTATTCAGCTATCGAATATTTGTTGAAATGGACTCGTATTTACTTAGTCGCCTAATGAAGTCTAGAAAAGCTTTTCTGCAAAGGGAATATTGTTTTGTCAAAATTAGCTTACTTAAATAGTTTTCAAAGCAGTCTGAGAACAAAGATTTCAAAGCTACAGCTCCAGCCTAATATTTACTTTTTACACTGTACGGTAGTTTAGACTTGCCAGGAAAAGTGCACTTGCTTTTTTGTTTTGTTTTGTTTAAATTTCTCTGCTTCTAGTTGTGAGATATATATGTCATTTCTAGGGGTATGGAACTAATTGAGGAATATGTCCTGCCCTTGTTGAGGTGAACAGGGCAGATAAATAAAAACTCCATTGGACATAAATCTCCTCTGCTAACATCAAAGAAACAGGATCCTGCTAAGTGTATTTGTATAATGCAGTAATTTATGCAAAAAGCAGCTTTTGTCAGCAATGCAACAAAGCAGCTTTGATAAATGTCCCCTAATTTATTGTCATGTATCTCAAATCAAAGTAAAACATTTACAGCCTGCATACTGAAGGAACCCAGGCCCAGGGTACTTAAAGGGTTTCTCTCCCTTTCCATCTCCCCCCGCTTTAAAAAAAAAAAAGTACAAAAAGCTAAGTTGGTCAAAAGGTTAAAAAGGATCTGTTTTGAATGCTAAGTACTTTATACAAATTATGGGGAAAAAATAATAACGGAGCTGCTTAAAGACTGACAGAAAAGCCTGGACAAATTCAGATTAAAAAATCCGCTTAGCTTTTCTCTTACGGGTGCTGTTTGACAAATCATAATGTGGACGCTAATTGGGTTTTACAGGGACAATTCCAGTTTCTCAGGTTTTGAAGGAATAAAATGGTGAGTGTAGATGGTGGCTTTTGAGAGTCTGTGCTTCTCATCTGCAGATTCTTCCGAGTCTTTCATATTCATGGCACATTTTGAAAGTTGGATCGAGTGTGAGTTATGGGGGCAACTTTTACTACTGACTTCAGGGAGGAAAATCACACCTTAGAAGAGGAGAAGGCCAAGAGTGCCACAAGCTCCATCCCCACTGAAGGGCTGATGGTACTTCTGTGGTGCAGAAATGTGTTGACTTTTCTCCCTACTTACTGGGCAAATTGTTAGACCTCCTGGTTTGACACAGTCAAGCAGTCTGCTTGGCCTTGTATCATCCCGCATGGCACAAAAATGGTACAAAGGACCATTTTATAATGAAAGGCTATTAGGAATGAATGGCTGTGGCTAAGGTGCAGGCCTCAGTGGGCTGGACATGGCGTCTATTGGTAGGGTCGGCAGTCATGGGCATGTGGGAGCTGCTGTGTCCATGGCCACGGCACTTCTCCAGCCAGAAACTGTGCCTCCAGCTGAGCATCGGGCTTTTCAGGACCCTCGCTGCTGAGATTAAAAGGGAAAAAATCAGCTGCAAGGGTGCTCGTCACACCCGCAGGGCCGCTGCTGAGGTCGCAGGAGGGAGACGGGGGAAGGCCAGAAACAGGCTCACTGGAAGGAGACCATTGGCTGCCTATCACATGATAAATTAAAACTACATGGGCTTTTCAGTTGCCCACGAAGTCTTTCAGTTAAAAAGACCAAAAGTGATAGGGCTCCTTCTAGATCCCCTTTGATATTTAGGGGGAAGGATAAATGAAATTCTGTCTCAGCAGAGATCTTAGCACAGCTCCACATGTCACTTTGCTTCAGAAGTAGACAGCATTTCCATGTTTTTTACTTAGAAAACTCTGTTTATAATAAAACAAACATACAGCTTCAGGAGTATAATATCCTTTGAGTGCAGTTGTTTCAAAGTGTTTTACAGCCCATCTGGTAGACTGACTCTAACCATTAGGCGTGTTCTTGGAGAAAATGCTTTATTCACTATTCAGATAGTAGTGTGTTTCTGGTATTGCAAACCAGAAGAATGAAACTTTGCAAAGACAGGCCTGCTGTACCATAAAACAGAGACACAGAGTTCAGTGAGAAAGTGAAAAGGAACAGTTGTTTAAAAAAAAAAAAAAAGAAAGTTTTATTTTCTTTGTATGAAAGTTCTGCCTGCCGGGAGTGAGACTGCCTCTCCCAGCACCAGCTCGCCTCTTGAAAGAGCGTAAGTTGTCTGTACTATGTAGCAATTCACTGTAATTTCTTGTGCATGTCTCTCTTTGTTGCTGTTGTCATTAAGGCACACTATGATTATAAGTTAATACATGATAATTTAAGCTGATATCATAATTGCTAGGTTTATAATTAAAATTTTGCAGAAGTATTCTGCAGCTACAGTCAATGAAATGAGAGCTGTTCGTGCTAAAAGCATCAAAAATATCCTTAGCAAAGTTAATTGTAAGTATTATGAATGTACCATTTGAATCATGGTGAAGGCCAGGGGCCTTTGTCAGGTGTAAGGTTTAAGGGGTAATCTCCAGGAATTAGGTGGTTTATAAAAAAAAGACAAAAAAAACCCCAACCAAACCACACAGCTAAGACTGTGTCAGCATCACAGGGTCAAGCAGAATGTGGTGTGACAGTGGCAGGACCGAAACAACAGCACACGTGTGCAGGTCACAGGGGAGAGAAGGAAAAGCTGGTTACGTACCTCTGTGTTGTCACACAGAGAAATAAATACATGTATATGTATGTTTATGTATACAGGTATGCATATATGTGTGTGTATATATATGTATGCATGGTAAATCATGTGTGTACATAGACATATATGCATATACACAGATACACCCCATATGTATACATGCCATATGAACACTGTGTGTGCGTATATAAGTATACATCTATACACATATAGCATGTGTAGCTCTGCATTATACCTGCTAAGACTAAATGATAAAAGCCGAGCAGCCGGCTGCCTCGCTGCAGAGCCTGACATGACATGGAGAGCTGGCTACATGAACATCACCGGCATCACACATGGCTGTGAAGCACATCTGCTCTTCATGCTCCAAGGGGCTTCTCACAAACTGAAGTTTTGTCTCCGGGCACTGAACCTGGGCCGCGACACCTCAAAGGGCACAGGTGGCATCAGCCACCGCAGCCAGTGTGCGCTGGGGCACGGTGAGAGCTGTTGGGGTCCCACCATTCACATGGCTGAAGAAGGTCAAGGCAGGTGTTAAAGCTCACACACCTTAGGTGACCTTCCTCATTAACTTCATTGCTCAGGTCTTCTGGTAGCAGCAGGAAACAGAAACATAAGTAGGATGGGTGAACACAAGGAGTGAGATGAGAAATGTTCCTATGAAAGAGCTGAAAAGTACAGCGTGACCCAGCACCCGAATTACCAGCATCTGGCAGTTTAGATGGTGGCCTCATGGGTCTCGTCATCTGTGATGTAGTGCAAGCTGTGTTTGTGCTCTGCACGTGCAAACCCACCAGCCTCCAGTGATCTTTCCAAAGGAGATCTGAGGGTGCTGTTTGGTCATAAAAATGGGTCAGGATTATTGTAGACTAGCAAGGTCAAAGGAAAGCCATTAAAAAATTAAATTTAAAATTAATTTAAATTATAGAGAATGCTCACATGAAAAAGAGACATGGTCAGCAGAGCTCTTAGCAGGTATTCCATGTTAAAAATACAGTCTCCCACAGTTACTGGTGAAGGACGGCTCAGGTGCTGAGCTGCTCCCTGACGTGCTGTTGAGTGGTGGCCAATGCTTGGAGTTCTGCAGCAAAGGGGGCTTACACCCTCTTGGCAATATGTGCTGCCTCTTGCTTTCAATAGATGCTTTCTCTTCTTGCAGCAATAAACTGCTTCCATTTCTGAGCAGAGCCCCCGGTTGCTGCAATTCTCTGTAACCCCACCAAGAGCCCCCAGCCATGGCTGTGTACTGCCCCAGGGCTGGAGATGCTGCCGTGTGCTCATTTCTGCTTTATCTTCACGAAGGGGCTGTACTGGCTGGTGTGCTGCCAGAGGCTTTTACGTTTTGAATTTAGAATGGCAAAAGGGGTCAAACACTGTGATCTCAGGAAAGGAGAAGTCTTCCTTGAATACAACATTTCCTTAACTTTTTGAACAAGTGAAATAATGAAACCTTCTGTGTCTCCTTTTCACACTGATAAAAGCTTTCCAGACCCAGTTAGCAACCACTCAACTTCTCTTTCTTCTTAGTAGGCTAAGAAAAATGCAGATTACACTTTTGCTTCCCCCATTACTTGCTAGCACTTCAGGGAGGCAGGTGTGTTTTGCACAGTTAACTTAGCAGCAGATCTTGAAATATAAATCTATACATTAATCAGATAAGCTGCAGGCTACCTGTTCAGAAGGAAACACCTACCCAAGGTGTCTGGACATCTGGGTGAGAGGAGGAGCAGCGAGTGCTGCGGGCAGGCAGCTGCCTGCACCCTGCCTGCACCCACCACGGCCAGGCAGCCCGGCCAGGACCGCTTAAAATAACGTTAGTGCTTTGTATCGACTGGAGCTTGTGCTGAAATTTTATCCCCATACTTTTAAAGCAGAGACAGCTGTGAGTAGCTGTTAAATAGACACAAACAAGAGCTCGGTCCAAAATATGCATGTTCAACATAGTGCTTTATATATAAGTTGTGCTATGAGACCACAAAAATGAAGAAACCAAAACATATTAATTATTTGAAATAGAAGCACTCTCTTTTTAAAGGCAGGCACCCTTTCTAGATGTCTTATTTAAGTGCCACAGTGATTTTTTTACATCTCTGAAGCCTCTTTATCTCAGTGCACTTATTTTATAAAAGTTACATTTTGACACATGGTTTTGGTTTATTATGTAATGCTTCAATAAGTAAATGCAAATTACCAATAATGATCTTTTTAATTTGAAACATAACTTGACCAAAATCAAACTTTTCAAGCAAAGAAATGGGAAGCATTTTTTTAAAAGTTTTTCTTATTTCACAAATTAGTTTCAGTGTTTGACACATACACACACACTTCAAAGAAGTTCACATTCAGTGTGAGTAGGACAAATAAAACAAAAACAAATCGACACACCCCACCCCCCCCAAATCTTGGAATGTGTCATTAAAACCACATGGATTTTAAATTCTTGTTCTTATACAGAAAATTGCATTAACAGATTTTGACCTCGAGACTAAGCCAAGCTACATGTGTTAAGGGCCCAGCATCCCCTCTCTGATCCGCAGGACTGTTCCTGCATACTGACTAAATAAATGCAGCCTACTGATGTAATGGCATGCTGCATATGTCTCATATTAATGGTATTTTCCTAATAGTAATAGCATTAAAAGCCTGCCTACTTTGCTATTGAGTTACCCTATTTAGGATAATTTGCCCAGACAGACTATCCTTGAGCATGTGAACAAGCATGTCATTTTATAACACTTAAAATATTGAAATCAAAGCAAGCTGATAGTTTGATTCCAGAAAGTATTTTTCCATTAAAAAAAAAAAATCTGTTGTGTTTCTTGAATAATTTATCATCTGGGTTTTTTTGTTGTATTTTCCACATGGAATTGATAGAAGAAAAAATACTTTTTTTTCTAAGGAAATTTTGGAAGAGTGAAAATTCACACATGGAAAACAAATGAGCACCGGGAAAAACTCCTCATAGCTAATGGCTGCTTGGTACGTCGCCAGAATTCATACAGATCCTTAAAATCAAGTAAATTATGCCCGCAGTGATAGCTCCCTTTCGCTGGATTCCCACAACAACCACCAAATGGCGGAGCGGAGCCGAACTGCCAAATTTCATTTTTCACCTCCCGATTCCTTTCAATTAAACAGATCCGCATGCCGCAGAAGGGCCTGGGCATGTTTTATAGTCAGGAAGGTGGGACTCGGCTAATGCCCCCGCTCAGGTGCACTCGCAGGGTCACGGCTGCTGGCTGCGAGCATCCAGCCACGTGTATGCTTGCTCCATCCTCACTCCATCCTTACTCCATCTTTGCTCTGTTCCTGCTCCATCCTTGCTCCATCCTTGTTCTGTTCCTGCTCCATCCTCACTCCATCTTTGCTCCATCCTCACTCCATCTTTGCTCTGTTCCTGCTCCATCCTCACTCCATCCTTGCTCCTGGCCATACCTGCACACAAGTGGCCCCATCCTGCACATGCCGGTACCAGGGGAGCCAGGCAGGGTCTTCCAGAGGTTGGATTTATCCAAACAGCTTTGCTGAGTTAAAAAATAAACAAATCACTAAGGTGAAAGCAATCAGGCACGTGCATCTTCTTTAAAGAGACCACTAAAGGAAAACTGAGAGAATATGAGCTTTCAGAGGAACTAAAAAAAAAAAAAAAAAAAAAGCGTTAATCTAGAGTAATATTCTTGCAATAAAAAAACAAAAAAAAAAAAAAATAAATTGAAAACAAAAAAAAAAAAAAAAAAAAAAAAAAAAAAAAAATAAAATAAAAAAAAAAAAAAAAAAAAAAAAAAAAAAAAAATGAATAAAAAAAAAAAAAAAAAAAAAAAAAAAAAAGCAGCGTTACTCTCGTGTTATGTTCTTGTGATAACAGATCACACACTTTAAATACCTTATTTAACTCGCAGGTTAAGAAACCTGCCACTCATCACACAACAGATTAACTAGCTGGTGAATTATGTGCTAGAAAAATTAGGATGGATTACACAAATATCTGTTAAGGCTATGATAAATATTTATAAACAATCTTCCTTGCAGAACATGTCTCTGTCATTCTTTTCACTGGAATGAAAAACCTGGAACAATGGAACTAATGACTACATTGTTCCAAAGTTAAGTAGTATATCTAATAAGGAAAATAATCAAATGAGCCAAATTCTTTATGAACACAACAGTGAAGCAATTAAAATAAATGTGATTTTCCAGATCAAAACTTCTGGCTGTTAATTGCTATATGGCACCTATCCTAGTCATATGAGTTTCCCTTGCAGCTGTTTTTATTTCATGATACATTTTGAAATCCCAGGAGCTCGTTCCTGGGATCTGCCATGCAGACAGCCTGAAAACCAGGACACTTATCGAGTGTTTATAATCTGGGCAGATGAACTCTCAAGTCAGGCCTCTGAGAACAAGCGCTTTCTTGCCATTTGCATTTTGTTTGCAATGTGTTTCCAATGAAGATAATTTATTGACACGTACTTAGGCTGCAGGACGCGGGTTTGCTGCCATGTGCTCAGGCAGCCAAGGCGTGGGGAGGGTCAAGTGCTGAGCTAACAGATAATATGGCATGGGGTCTGTGATTCAAATAATACAGATACAGTTCAGCGTTTCTCTTATCTTCCATGGCCTCTAATGCTCTACATCTGACAGCTCTCGGGTTCTGCTTTTTTTGCCATTTCTGGGTGGGCAATGGCAGGAGGGCTGCAGCCTCTGCGGGGCCAGCGAGCTCCTTTAAGCCCACAACACGTCACCCCTTGAGCCAAAAGTACACACTGGAAACCTGGCATGTTCCAGCCAGTTTAGTTGAAGCTGTATTTTAGTATCTGTGGGTTATTACTGAGACTGAAGAACTCGGTTACAGAGAATGACAAATGGAGTTTGTCCAACACTAAGCAGCTATTGGCATCCTTAGGTGCAACTCAGGAGTCCGTGATCTCAGCCATTGAACAAGCTGAAGCCATGAGCAATACGATATTGATTAGACAATGGGTATCATACTTACTCACATAGTTTTATTGGGTGAGGCTCAATGCAATGTGTTTTTATTCGGGAAACTTCAGGAAGATAATTAAAAATGTTGTAAGGAGAGCCTAGCAGCCTTCGTGCTTTTGTTTTTTAAAGGCTACAGATGTCTTCTTTCTTTAAAACTGCATATGCTCCCTCCCCACCTTCCAAAAGATCAAAGGTATTAATAATAACAATAATAATACAGTATCCTGGAATTTTTCTACATGCCTCAAGAGAACTTTAATTTTTACCAGAAACTCTTTTCTCACAACAGCTGCCTCTTCTACATTTCGTTTTACCCTGCCTGGATTGCCAGCACTGCTGTGGCCAAGTTAAAATGATGTCTTTGAACATGGGGCCTTTTCTGTCAAAAGCTGACTGAAATGTAGAGTTCAGCTGTCCCTGACGGGCAGGCTTTTCCTCTGGTCTGTGCCCTTCGCACAATTCCTTCTTTTCCCTTGCCTGGTGATGCCAGCGTTCATTTTTGCTTTTGCAGTTAATACGAGATGGTTAAAACTTGAGCTTTAATTCAGTCTCAGTTAAAGCTGGTCCGGGGCAGTGCCAGCTTGCAGGCCTGCCTGCATCACAAGTGTCTGTTGGAGTGACAATGATGTGAATTTTCAGCCATGCCTCTGGATAAAGGTTTGTCTTCCAGCACATCCAAACTGGCTGGACAATGCCCACCTCTGCAGACGTGGTTAAGTCAGGATCTCAGGCAGCCTTAAAACCAGACTAAACCACCTTTATGGTGGATCAGGCCAATGCGATGCTTTGGTTATTATTCTTTGCATCTTTCTGATGCCTGGATCCCAGATGGAGGTGATGCAAGAGCCACAGCACCCCTGGAGAAAGGAAACAGGAACTCAGTGGTGAAGAAATGGCTGGGCACCAGCCAGCAGTGTGCTGAGCTGAGAACGGACGCGGAGCAACACAGGAGAATGCTCGGGGTTTGATGAATAGGAGAGCAAAATGCCATATCTAGGGCTGGAAAACACTCCTGAAGAAGGCAAGTTATGTGACAGAAGCAGAAAATTAAGGCTGTTAGGGAGTCACTTTTCCCACTGCAACCCCGGTTTGAAGTGGCGAGGCTGGTAATGCAGACCATGAGACAGTGGGCAGGCAGGACCCGAGCTCTCCTCCTGCTCAGCCCCCCAAAAGTGGTCCCTGCGGTGAACAGGGGCAGCCCTGGCCCTGCCAGCTCCACGGAATGCTATGAGCTTTGCAGGCTCTGTGAGCCCAAGAGGATGTCATCTTGATTCCTCACATCCACAAACATCTCCAATGATCAGTCCAGAGCATCCTTGGGGAGCATGTCTTATTTTGCTCTTTCTCCCAACAATTGCATTCTCTTTCTCTGAGGGATTTTTATTTTAATCTCATAGAAGTATCGTTTGCCAGCCCCAACATCACGTTCTTCTCTTTCATCAGAAGACTGACTCACAGCATCTTTCAATTTGGACTCTTTTTTTTTCTTTTTTTTCAGTGGGACTTTGGCCCAAACAACACAACACAGGAGGCATCCGCCCAGACTCGACGCACAGCGAGGCAACCGCCCAACACAGTGGTAAAATGGGACCCGTATTTTCACCATTTTCTTTGCCCCTGCGAAGTTTACCATAATGAGACTATTCTATCCATGTCTAGGCGCAATAGCTTAGCATTTCCACTCCCTCCATGGGTGGCTGCTGCTCTCTAACTCTCCAGGCTTCTGGCCATGGGGTTTTTAATTCTTGTTCTCCAGCCCGGTCCATCCCTGGTGCATGGGTGCTGCTGCCAGCTCTGGTTCCAGTTTGTAAGGCCGCTTCTCACAGCTACTGCTGCTCCCTCCGCTCTCAACCTGATGGTTTCAAGCTGCAGGGTCTGCAAGAAGAGGCACGAGGCAGGACACGCGGAGTGCCGGGGCAGCGGGTGAACGGCTCCCGGACCCGCTCAGAGCAGCTTCTCCATCTGCGCCACCTCACGGGAATACAAAATGGCACCGAGTCGTACTTTTCCTCATTAGATGTGGGCAAACTTGGCTCATCTTTCTTCAGCTGCTTGTAATTCATGCTTGAGCAAGAGCATTATTCAGGGCTTAAGTCAGACTTTTCTAAGTAGGTCACAATTCTTCTTCTAGACACAAATTCCTGCCTCTGATTTCTCAGAAACATGGATTCTCAGTCTCTCCTGGTTTGTGTAATACCTCAGGTGCCCTCATATCAGCTTTATCAGCTCATCAAATGAATCCACAAAACAAACAGTGACTAAGTTGCTGCCTGAACAGGGTTCACTCTTGGAAGAGTTCCTCTGCCTTGGGTGGCAGCCATTTCTGTCTGATTTACATGGCTGATTTTTCCCATTTTAATGATGCTCCACTGTCAGCCGTGTAGCCAGGTAGACGGACGTATGCTGCATCTCCTACGGTCACTGTGCCAACGAGAGGACAACAGGCTGCAGAGATGGCCAGTAACTCCAGTCTGTGTGGGGTTTGCTGTCTGAAATAATGCAGTGCAGTCCACGCTATAAAGCAGAATTCATTTTAGCAGGATAGAGATCAATTCCCCACATCATCACAGCATTTGTTAGACATCAGTCCTGTTCTTTTCATAGACACACCCAGCGATACAATGAGGGAGATGAAAGACCTCAAGAAGATACAGAATAGATTAGAAGAGAATACAATACAGCACAGTACAATACACCATAACACAATACAAGGGTGGCACAGAGCTCTTTGCTGACTTGGCAGGATATGGCTTTGTAATATTTCTGCAGGATAGTTCTGATAGCCTACATCAGCTCACCATCCTGTTACAGAAACTAATGAGTGATTTGCTTTTTTCAAGTCAAAAGAAAGAAAGCATTGAAGAAAGGAGAAAGAGAGAAAGAAAGAAAGAAAGGAAGAAAAAGAAAAGAAAAAAGAGAGAACAGAAAGAAGAGAAAAGAAAAGAAAAAAGAGAGAACAGAAAGAAGAGAAAAGAAAAGAAAGAAAGAAAAGTTTTAGCCCTCCCCCTCTTACCAATGATGAGGCTGACCTTTAAAAATACCAGTGGGAAGTATGAATGAACCAAACACCATGTCTCTCGCTAGAGGTAGAGACTTGCAGGTAAACACAGTTTTAGCAAAGTCGTTTGGCCAGGGGAGACTCTCTGTAGGAGTGGATAGCTCTCTTTAGAAGACAGATGTTGAGACATTTATCTCCATTGCAATCCCAGGTGTTTCTTATTCCTCGATTGCCATTTTGGTGTGCAGTGGTACAATGCTGGAGCTGGATCACAGCTCGCATCTGTGGTCACCTTTGTATCGCTGAAATGAGTCCAAGTGTTATTTTACAGTGGCATACAGGATGCTTGCAGGCTTTTATGTTTTATTTTTGTTTCTGTGAAGTTATTTTTCACTTCCTCTTCTGAAAAGAAATCTTGAATGTCTAATTGAATACACTGTTGAAGGCAGAGTACATGAACTGCTGTGAAGCAAATGCCTTTGTTTCCAAACACTCTAGTGATAGCAAATATTTATTGACATTTTCCTTCCACAGGGGCATTAACAATTATAATCTGCTAGTATGTACATCATGAGTACTTTCAGATTTTGAACGGAACATCTGTTGGTCAAAGATGAAAAAACTTTGAAAAAAAACGATCTGTTTTTCCAGGGTTATGAATCTAACAGCATCACAAATTATCGCTAGGAAAACATTTCAAAAGCCTGAACTCGCATTTATGGAAAAAGGAACACAGATAGAGGAAACAGATAAATATGCGTCGTGTTAGTAGGCTTTGTTTTCTGAAATGATATATTGTTCCGGAGAAGTGGTTAACAAACAAATTATTGTCTGTGTCCAATACAGGCAGATCTTTGGTTCCACCGAACAGATGTTGAGGTGAAGGAGATTAAAGCTTAATTCACAATAGGGCTGTACCACAGGAAAGGTGCCCTAAGTTTATCTATTGTTAAATAATATAATTTATCGTCTTAGAGGGCTACGGAGCAATTTCTGTTCCTTTTCTACTTTTTGAACAAAGATTTATAACATAGATAATCCCCAATTTTAGATATTTGCTTCAGGTTATATTTGAAAGAATTTCCCAAAAGACTGATAACCCCTTTTTTTTTTTCCCTTAACCACAGTCAAACCAGTGAACTAATATGATGCCTGCTTCAAATAAATGTATTTGCTGCCTCTGTGCATGATAAGTTTTCATTTAGTCTATGATCAGCTGACAGTATGCAAGTTTGCAGATACCAGTAATTGAATACAGATAACCTTGGTTGTTGACCTATGCAGAGCCATGACTGTCTAGTTCCCATTGTTTCTGTTTTTGCTAGTTGACACAAAACTGATGTGGGCTGAATTTATATATTAGCTATCCATTATAGTGGGAATTGCTTATCGTTATGGATGGATATTGCAAGAAGTTTCTATTTATTTAACCTAATAAGATGGCAAAAATGAACCCGATTGGGCCAATTCAGGATCGGATTTAACCCTTAGCATCCTGGCTGGTTTTTATGCATGGATAATAGGGCATGAAAAGGACGTCTGCCTTATTTCTATTTTTCATATATTGATTTTCTTTTTGGTTAGAGGGATTATTTTATCCGGTAAAGAATGCCATGAAATATTGAGAAACTGTTTGAAGTTGAGGGCTGCAAAGGAGCCGAGCAGTGCTAAATATCCAAACCCTCTTGGCTCATGATTGCTGTAGACAGCGAATTCTCACAGTCTTAATTGAAAGCCCAGTCTGAAAAGACTATACGGTAGAGCTTGCCAAGAGATGAAGAGGACAGTGGCAGCATAGTGCCTGTGAGAACCACCTGCTAGACACAGTATGGGCTTCACATCACATCCCAGCAGCTGCTCTTCTGCAGGTTGCAGCTCTCTCCAACCTCGTGTGTATTACAGCCAGGACAAGACTCCTTTGGTTGTTCGCAACGATTGTGACGAACTCGGTTTTAATTTCACCCTGGCTGCGATTAGTTGTGCAAGTTTCCAGTTACCTGTGAGCTTATTTAGGCCCAGAATGAAAAGCTGGGTTTACAACTGCAAAGTAAATGGCTTACACAGCAGGTGCACTACTGCAG
>VWYH01001054.1:15000-30000 GCA_013399365.1 Pampusana beccarii | reverse complement strand
TGGTGTGAGCTAGCTTAGAGAAGACATCAAAAGGAAATTAATGCTTACTGATAGGCACCAAAGCGAAGACAACAGCGTAACACGAAATGTCCCTGGTCACAGAGTGAACCTGATTTCCCTTTCGCTTGAAGAGCTGCTTTACCTGGAGAGGGACAGAAGCCTGTGCTGTTCTCCAGCACGGCCACAGCAGGGGCAGAGGTGAGGACAGGGGTCCTGCCCCCCTGGGACCCACAGCCCAGCGTGGGGACGGGGACGCTGAGCAGCGGCTGTGTCCCTTGGGATGTGTGGGGACACGAGGTCTGGGATGCTGCTGGCACACAGGATTATTGCACCAGCCCGTCTGCTCTCAGGGGTTATCCTGCTGGGTAAAACAGGCATCTTTTCGTTACATGTAGTGTTTTGGTACTTCCTGAAGTTAAGACAGTGCGTAAGGGTGGTGTGGGGTCACCTGGAGCCCAGAGCTGAGGGGCTCTACAAATAAAACATAAGAGCCCAAGGTTTCTGAGAACAACACATAGAAAACAATAAACCAACACCAAACCCCCTCAAGTCTGGGCTTTGGTCCACCTCTGATGCACCATCCACGAGAATCCTCTGTTCTGCTGTGCCATGACTGCAAGTACTCCTAGGGAGTAATGATTCAGAATTGTATGCAAGAGTGAAGGCAAACTAACCCACTGTCATGACTCTCTGTACATCTACTCAAAAGGGATAAATCAAAAATGAAATTTGCAGGGTATCAGCCTAACAAAAACAAAAGCTTCAGGCCTTTGGCCTGGGGTGCTGTGTTTTTCTAGTGAAAAGTAAAAAAAAAAAAAAAAAGTGTTTGCAGCTGAAGGAAATTAGTTGCTTGATCAGCTGCCTTTGGATGGAAAGGAGGAACAGGAGGAGCTGGGCAAGTAGGTATAAAATAGGAAAAGATACAGAAGAGCATTTTGACTCTATTTTGAAGAGAGATTTCAGTTTTTAAATGACTTAATATTTGTAGTTACCTACCAGCTTATATAGATGTCTACAGATATGCACGTGTCATTTATCTGCCTGCACGTGAGCATCAGAACAACGTGTCTCGGCGAGGCGAGGTGGGACAGCAGAGGTGGGTGCAAGGTGCCCGGGGCAGAGCTGTGGGCAACTCCAGGTGCCTCAGACCAGAAGCCTCCTGGGTTGGTCCCAGACAGGGTCTTGGGGGGACTGGAGGGGTGTCACCCTCTCCGGCTGCCCAGGTGTGCCATTGCCCTGGTAAACTGCGCCTACACCCCGTGTCCAAGAACTGTGGCGTGGGGAAGAGATGTAACCTGCCCAGCCCAGAGATTAAATTTGGGGCAACCTTCAGCCCTGACCTCCTAATTCTACATCCTGTCTTCGCTTGCACCTCATTACTCATTGGGCTGTCAAGTCTGGACTCCAGCCTGCTAGATTAAGGACTGCGAGTTTATTTAAGAGGAAACCAAACAAAAACACACCAGTTTTCCTCATTACTGGCAGCCACCACCATGGCTGGTTCTGCCGGACCACACAGGGAGCAGCGGCAGCGCACGCTGATAATTAACCTGCCGTCAGCACGGGTTGGGAGCACTGTAGGGTTCGGGGGCTGCGGAGCATTTTTGGGGGCTAACAAGGAGCTGGGCTTTCTCTCCTGAGTTTCATAGTGTGTCGCTTTGCCCCAAACCCCGCAGAACGCAGCGGTGACAGCCTGCCGGGGGTGTGCAGCACCACGGCTCCGTGGAGGCTCTCGGGAGAGGAGCTGAGGGTGCACATGCGTGCTGGGCTGCCCACCTGCCCTGTGCTGGGGACAGCTTCCCCATCCCCGTGCTGCTGCTACAGCTGCTCAGGCTCCCGTGTGCTTCAGGCATTTCGTCCAAGAGTATTTCTGGTGCCAGAGGATTTTGGCAAGAGTTATAACGCGAACGATTATTTCCATTGAGGAAAACGTTGGTGATAACGGTGATGAGAAGGTCCGAGTGGGGTAAGCCGCAGCTTGCTGAAAGTATTAGATGGTCCGGGTGTGCAAGGATGGGCTCCGCATGCTGCTGGTGAGGAAGCTGCTCTGCAAATGAAATCATGGCGTGTTAGTGTGAGAGTGAACATGTTAAACAGAGTTTAACCCCTGAGCTTCCCCCTGTGAATAAAATGTTTCCAGAAGCCTTAACAGGCTTGGTCTGAGCTGGGTGTTTGTTCAGCTAATGAAAACATGATAGTCCCTCTGTCTAACCAACCCAGTGTATTCACCAAGCATTGCAGTGGAAGGAGACACGTTTGGGCCACTTCGGTTGCCAAGTTGCCTAATATCAATGTGAATGTTATAAACTTGAGCAGTATTTAAGTTGCTGTGATCTTAAATTTTATGTTCTTACGCAGCTGCCCAAGTCAGTTTACATGCTGATCAGTATCTGCTGCAGCTTGGGAATAATCTGGCCCCAGCTCCTTGGGCAGGGAAGTAAATCCTTACTGACATCAATGAACTGAAAAATTCTGAGGCCTGGCAGTGACAAAGGGAATAGCGAATGAGAGCAGTATTTCTTTATATTGATCTACCTTTCCTGCTCATCTACTAATAACATTGGCTGTTTACCCTCTGTAATAAGCTGTGATAGGTGCTTATGCTGGCATTCACTTTCCAGCACTCCCAGTAAGTGCCAGTATGCACTTGGTTCCTACCAAGAAGCCCCCAAATAAAGGACCTGGCTAGAACCACATAAAATTAAGCTTATTAATATTTTTAAAGCTTGCAATTCAATCTCTTGTCTGGCTGATTTAGATCTTGATTTTATGTACAAGAATTTCCCCACAGAATATTTAAAAAGCCTTCAACCCAATCTACCAGACAGAGGGAGCACATAGGAAGGGAACCCTCCTATGGTCCTGTTCTGGGTTTCTGCATGTATATGGGGAATGCAGGGAGACACCAATGCCTTAGTCTCAGCTTTGTATTCCTTACCCTTTGAAGGGAATTGGAGTTTCATCTTTATATTTTCACTCTTACTGTTGTTTCTCAAGCTTGTATTGTGTGTCATTGAAGGTAGCAGTGTGTGCTCATTTTATCCCAAAAGTAAATACTCTTTGTTGATTTACCAATGAAGATTTGGTACATTTGAAAGACAGGAGACTGAGGAGCATCCAAATACAGGATGATTCCACAGCCTGTACGAAGTGCAGAGGATGAAAGTGGGTACACCAAAGGTTTAGAAGATAATAGTGTCATCAAAAAAATTATTTGGAACAAGAATTTAAGAACTCGGTGCATGTTCACGTAAGACATATTGAAACTGTGGAATTCAATGTCCCAGGATGTTGTGGGTACTGAAAGCGTACAT
Organism: Pampusana beccarii; assembly: GCA_013399365.1. Taxonomy (NCBI): domain Eukaryota; kingdom Metazoa; phylum Chordata; class Aves; order Columbiformes; family Columbidae; genus Pampusana; species Pampusana beccarii. The sequence goes on along the minus strand of VWYH01001054.1, from coordinate 26,686 downwards.
GGCCTTAAAAACTGATTATGGAATCATAGAATTGTTATGCAAAGTAATGGGTGGGGAGAAATCTATCAAGGGCTATAAAAAGCAATTGAGATACCAGCTCTGGCTCAGCCAAACAGAGCTGCTGAATGGAGGAAGCTGGGAAGCTGTGCTATGGATGCAGCAGCATCTAGATACCTGTTTGTGGTCTTTCGTAAGTGTCTGCTGCTGGTGGAGAAGGAACACCACCTTCCCTGGACCTGACATTTGCTCTGATCCATGTGTAGCTGTTCTTGGGTACAAAATAGGTTCAGATTTAAAAAAAAAAAAAAAAACAAAAACAACACCTTATAAGAAAACCAGAAAAGTATGGATACATGTTGTATTAACGGATTCTGTGCCTGCCCTTCTGACAAGGGACAACGTTTGTCCCGAGTGACAGGTTGATGTTAAGGGTACCTTGAAAGCAAACTGGTTTATGCTGCTTAGCACCAGATCTTTCCACTGGGATCCTTAATGTTCACAATGAGCTGGCCAGTCTTTACTGCAGGAGAAACAAGTCCAACAATTTAGAGGACACTTTCTTTGGAAGATTCTAAGCTTTAATTTATTTTGGTTTCATACAAAACAGTCAAGAGAGAGTTCTATATCAAGCCTAAACCTCCGTTAAAACTTTAATCTCTAAATCACATAATTATTTTCTAGCAAAACAGGATTTTGTTGAAAGTTGAGATGTGCTGTGGATGGACTTATCTGCGTTGTGTAACTCTGTCGGGGCCAGACACACAGCGAGATGGAGAGGGAGGCATCTGGACACTGTTCAGGGCACTGTGCAGGGCTGGTGGAGCTGGACGGCTTGAAGGGGATGGTGCTGTAAGTGCCCTCAAAAAGAATAAAGTGAGCCTGCTACTCAGGCTCCACAGATGAGTGGGTGCATTTACTTAAACTCATATTATTTAAATTCTATCGAATTTTTTAAAGAGTTTTTGTAAGCTGATCACAGATATGCAAACTCTGTGCATAGAGGTCCGTTAAACACAATATAGTGTAATACGGAGGCCATCCAAAATGAGAGGTCACTACAAAAAAACGTGCACCCCATGCTCATATTTTACCTTTTTGCAGTTTGCTGGTGTAGTAGGAGGGTCCTATGAGAGGGTGAGGCTGCTTCTTCCTCCCTTTGCATTCATGGGGTAAGACCTTGGCCTAATGAATGTTAATAAGAATTAAAAAATTCACCTAGAGTACTTCTTCACAGTGCTGGGGTCTGGATTTGAGTTGGACAAGGACAGAAAGGCTAAAGAGATGTTAAAACCTGAGGCAGAATGGGAGACTGCAAAGAACGTAGGTGTACGCCAAGAAGAGAGCCAGTAAAGCCAGACAGACTAAATCAAATGCATCCAAAATAATTCACTGGGATAGGGCAACCAAGGAAAATAGATACATTGGTGAAAGCTAAGATTTAGGTGAATCCAAAGAAACTGCCTTACATATATCACAGTTGCCTTTCCAGTAGTTCACTGGGTTTGTAGTAGTAGTAGTTTCCCATGTTTGTTTTGGCACTTGTAGGGGAAATGTCCATGAGAGAACTGCTGTTGGTACGCTCGGTTGTATGACGTTGACTTATTCCAGTTCCATGGCAGCTATTTTCCAGCAGATTGACATTCAGATACTGGGAGAGTTCATCCAGTTCACATAAATCTGCATAGAAATTTTATTAACTTATAACTTTTTTTATTTGTGGGCCACCTACAAAATGAAAATAGGTTGCTTATACACTTGTGAGCTAGAAAAAAAATTAAGAATTCTATAGGAATATATGCCTTTCTGAAAAAATGAAAGTGCTCATTTTTTAAACAGTGGCACTTGGATTCCCAGCCCTTCTTAAAAACAAAACAAAACCCAACAAAACAACAACAACAACCAAACAAACCAAAACCCCCAAACAGACAAACAAAAACCCTCAACAAAAATGAAAACTTAATTGTCTCTTTATTGGATTAATATTTTCCCTTTTTGTTTGCATTGAAGAGAAACATGCCAACAACAACAAAAAAGGACAGGAGCAGAACTAAGGCGCTGGGTTGGCACTCAGGAGATCTGGTTTTAGTTCCTGGCTCTGTCAAACGCTTCCTATGTGACCTTGTAAATGTCACTTTTGAGCATGTAAAACCATCTGGCCTGATCTAGCGAAACATGTATTTAATTTTAAGATGCAAGTAGTTCCACTTACATCTCACACGCTTAAATTTGAAGACATGTTTATGTGCTTTGCCGGTTGGGAGCCACGATGCTCAGGCACTTCCAGGGTGATGTGTGTCACCCCCTACCCTCAGTGTCCCAGGTGCAGAGGGAGAGTCAGGAATATTCGGTCTTTTTTGACTGCACGTTCTCCAAGGCAGAGGCAGGGGCTCTCCTCACATGTATGGCAGCAGCACCGTGGCGTCTCCATTCCCAGTGCAGGAGTAATGCAAACAATTCCTATGGATAAAAGCTGCAAATTCAGATGCCTCAGTTGTAAATAAAAATCTGCATTTAGGCACTGAAATACTGGCCTGATTTTTTTTCAGAGTTGCTGAGCAACCAGCACTCTCACCAAGTCAAGAACCCACAAATGCTTTGTGCTTCAGAAAATTGAGTCACTTATTTGGAGGCTAAAAATAGATTTTTGAACCCCAATTTCAAGACTTGAAACTTTGCCTTTATGTCTTCAAATGTACTCTAATATTGTATTCCATCGCTTGCCATTATAACTAGCCATAGCCAAAACTGTTCTATAAAACTCAGATTCAGAAGTAAAACCACCACCATTTAACCATTTCAGTATTTTCCAAATGTAATTAAAAAGAGCAGAATTCCACTGAGATGCTTTAAATAATGTATATGATATACATATGTGTATACACATGTTTTTAATGTACATAGTATATACAAAGTTATTTTATGACATAGCAGATGTTTCTTAATTCCCTGACACCACACACTGGAGTTAGATTATGCCAGGCTGTTTTATTATGAATAATGTGCTTGCTCCATCATTAAGTGGGTTATTAAAGACATAAACTTTTATGCCCCGCTTTTCAACAGCTGTTGGTGGTCTACAAAGTGATAATCCCGCTTTCAGCAAATATTCTTAGACTTAAAATCAAAATAAATAGTTTTCATAGGCAACCAAGTTGACTCATGAGCGGGAAGATCATAACTTTGTGACTTTTCCAGTGCCACAGAAGCAGAAGTGGCATTACTTCTAAGAAAAGCGCTTAGATTGCAGGCTGCAAATGAGATGCCTGCTCCATACATTTCTTCCTACAACCACAGTAACTCCTATAACAACCAAACAAGCCTGACTGGCATTTACTTCAGCAGCAACAGCAGGAGAGGGAAAAATTTAAAAGCAAATGCTGATTTTTTTTTAAGTAAACAAATAAACATATCACTAAAAAAGACCTCTTACATGTGATAATAGCTGTTTTTTCCTTCCTAATTAATTATGTGGCAAAGACACAGTTGTGAATCCTGTAACCTTAGCTTTGAAGAAAATCAGCTGAGTAGGTTGGATAACTTCAAACAAAAGGGTAGCTGGGACAATAAAGGTTAGGTGGCCGTGTTCCGTCACCGGCCCTATCGCTGTTAATTTAAGCGGATGTGACCCCTACACGCCAAAGCTCCAAAGGTGTACGGGGAAGAGGTTTTATTCTTATAAATAGGACCGATGCCAGGTCAACCAGCCCCCCTCGCTTTGGACTTCCTAAAGAAAACAGCTTCAGACAGCTGAGCTAAAGAGTTATGGGGAGTGCTGAGATAGGAAATATCTACAGTTCCTGATATATTATGATTGGCCCCGGGAGCAAGGAAGCCGAGAGCCGAAGGGAGTCCTAAAGGGTGCTAAACTGTACAGCGCTAATGTACACAACAACATCCTCATACAAGCAGATGTTTAAAAAGAAAGGGGGGGTGTGGAAGTTGTATTTAGACCACATTGCTCTCACCCTAGGGAGGAAAACTAAAAAAAAGGGAGAATGTGGAACCAATTTTCAAGCTTGAGCAACTGAAAGTCTATTAAATGATTCTGTCATCAACCGAGATGAGGAAAAAAAAAAAAGTAATAATTTATACAACAAATTGGGTAATTGTAGCTGCATGGACAAATGATACTTCTTCCCTGATAACTGAATAAACATTGTTACAAGAGGAAGGTTATAAGGAAATGGCCACTTTAGTGAACTACAAGCACCAGGTCTCCTGCTCATATCAAAAGACTGAAGGGTATATATGCTCTTGATCACAAATAAATATTTTGAGTTATTTAGTTGGTTTTTCTAGTAAGTGCTTTTGACTTGCTAAAGATGGGCTCAGCTTCATGTAACTAGAAGCAATCTCAGCCTGATTACTGCGCTGTGCCAAACTCAAAGCATTTTATTTTTTTGAAGAGACAGAAATGTAAACTGGAAGAATTACACAAATGTGGAAAACATATACATTGTTTGTTCGATTCTATTATATATAAGCTGCATAAAAAGTAACAAAACAAAGAGTATAAATTTGTAGTAGATATATCCAGGAGATAAACAGTGGGAATACAGTGGAAGGAATAGCAAGTGAGGGTGAATGGGGTGTAAAGTGATACAACTTCTGGAATACTGCAGCGGTCAGCCAGGGCTTGTGGATGTACCGGGAGAGCAAACCCAAAACACACTGAAAACCCAGTGGACAGAGCACACGTGGGAATACCGGTATATATATAGAACAGTTAAGTTCCCAAGTTTCAGAACCTTCATGTTTTTATTTTCTTTTCTGCCACAGACTTCCTGCGGGATGCTGGACAAATCACTTAATGGCTTTTACGCCTTTGTATTGTTCTGCTCAACATTACACTGGGTTTTTGCCTGTGGAGACCAAGCCCTCAGTGTCAGAAACCTTTCCTGAAGGGTCACTGTTGAAGAATGAATTCTTAAAAATACTTAGTTAACCTAGGGATTTGTAACATGCAATATTGACCTCAAAGCTCATTACTCCTCAAATTAGGAGGAGGCCGTACAGGTTTCCTTGGCAGGGCTCTTCTAAAGCACAAACACAACTATAAACCCACCTTCCTTGGGGAAAGAAGAGAAATTCAGTTCCCTGCCCAGGGGTTGGATCCCCCAGCAATGATGCGCTCACTCTATGTGAGGGAGGAGGCTGTAAAACAAGCCAGAGTCAAAGGTTCGGTTGTTGGAGGTGTTAAATCTCCCTGGCGTCAACAGGACCATGTGTGTGCTCGCAGATCAGCACGTGCTGGAAGGCTGCGCTGGCGAAGGGCTCGGCTCCCTCTGCCCGAGGCTGGGCTTTGGGAGGCTGAAACGAGAGGAGACAGAAAGGAAAAAGGTTTTTTTTTTTTTTTTTTTTTTCCCTAGGATCAATTTTGTCTGTCTTTTTATACATGCTTCCATCTATTTGAATACATGCATGTGTGTAAATAGAGCCAGTCCCTGTCGTTGCCCCCCTCTGTGTGTCTGAAATGAAAAATAATAAAAATATATTTACATAGCTTCAACATTAGGCTATTAAAAAGCTATAGCCAGTAGAACAGAGGGGAAAAAAAAAAAAATTACAAAGAATGATTTGCATAGCAAACACATTTCACAGTTGTTTTGGACAAATGCCCTCGGTAAATATGTTTAAAGTCATGTACAACAAGAATATTTTATCACAAGTAACCATGTTTTAATAAACACTTACTCTTTTTGTATTTCATTCTTTCTCATCATAATAATAGAAATATAACACCATATATCACTGTAAAACACATTTCCACATAAACGCTGATAAGCACAAAATATTTTTCATCATTTACATTTTAACTGTAATAATATATGGCAGGATTAAAGCTGCATCCATCATGTGTCTAACTAACCTTGCTGTAATGAATTTTTAAATGTAATGGTTTCTGTCACAAAGTAAAATCATACATAATATCTTTTGACACAGTATGCTGGTATATGCAAGGTTTTAAAATGTAAATGCAACTTCACTTTTAATTAGATTTATAAACTCAAATCGCTGTTTTCTTTTCTACATAAACCAAAGGGGACGGAGAAAGCGTGGGTCTGTGTCAAGGCTGCAAGTTCTTTCAAGTACCTTGCTCGCAGGAAACGTGCACATCCAGCACGTAGAAAAGCGAGTGGCACTAGAAACAAAGGATCATCAAAATCATAGGGAACTAAAGCTTCCCAGAGTGCCCGAAGGGGCTCCCCCGGTACCCCAGGCGCTGGCTTTGTGGCGGGGTGAGGACCAAGCTCTCGCCGGGCACAGGGACCAGTGGGTCAAGGACGGGCACATCCCGCCCAGCCCCTTCCCCGGCCCTGCTGGAAATAACAAATAATCTGCCTCACAAGAGGAGAATCATTAAAAATAATTTGCAGGATCTTTCTGTTCCTTGAGCCCCCTCCGTTTTGGTTTGGTTTTTGTTTTTGGTTTTTTTTTTTTCTTTTTTTTGGTTTTTTTTTGAAACAATATTTCCTTCAGTGATTATCACTGCGGACATGTTCCTGCCATATGGACGGGTGCCGGGCGAGAGGCGGCTCAATACCTGAGTGGTTAATTAAGAGCTGTTGCTGGGCCACAAGAAGCAGGTTTGAAATCCCTCTTCACTCACCGACAATGAGTAGCTTTTTTAGCAGCAGAAGTCACCAGGGACAGCCAGAAGCGCAGGGTAATTATTTGAGATAACACAGAGCTGAGGAGCGTGTGTGTGTGCACGGGTGCGCGCGGCTGCGGGGGGGACGGAGGGCAACGCTACAGAAAAGTCTATAATAAAAAGGTCAACATCTCCTATTTTTCTGTACAGTGTCGGCAGTCTGTAATGCCTTTTTAGAATGAATGACAACGGATTCTATCTCNTTTTTTTTTTTTTTTTTTTTTAATAAATGAATCTCTTATTTTGTATTCCAACTTTGGTGAGCACAGGTCTCGGAGCCAATCTGAACGAGCTATTCTCACTTTATCAGTGCAGCTGCTGAAATGAGTTTGATTGTATTGTTGCAAAATAGCAGTAATTTCAACATTAACTTGTAGACACCCTGTGCTCTCAAGAACAAAGAGAAAAAGCAGTGAACTGAAAGGCATGAATGAAATGAGGGAAGTCCATAACTTCCTAGAAATTCAGGGTTAGATTCTCAGCAGTGTAAATCTGGATATTGCTACAGGAACTGGAAGAAGAGTTTTGGCTGTAAATGAACAACTCATTCAAACCAGCGGAGGGCCCGGTCTTTGGCTACAACATTGCTTGTGGGCAGGGGGCTCTAGGTTATTACTTAAGGCATTTAAAACACAAACCAAGTCTCAAAAAGCAATTTCAGGGATGCTCTTGCTGCAGTATAGCCCATTCACTGTTTTTCTCAACAATGTAAAGAAGCATGCTAACTTTCAAAGGCTGTATTTTTTCTAAAGTGCTTCACATTCAAAACGTTTATGAAGCCAAGTTGCCATTCAAGTCCAGCACTGTCCAACATATACAGACTGAAGCAGCTAGTGAAAACCAAAGGCAAACTGTGTAGTAATTCACTGCAGTACTATATTTCTTTTCTTAAAGCTGTAGAGGAGATTTTTTTTTTTTAAGCAAGCCTTTCTAGTTTATTATTGAGCAGACCAATTACAAAACCTTCCTCACATGTGTTTTTGGCATTTCCAGAAAAATCCCACATGTGATCTCCAACTTCGAAGGCTTAAATCTCCATCCAAATATAAGCTCTGTGAAGCTCACATGAGCGCTCAGCTTTGTGCTGTGGGGTAAAAATAAATTCAAGAAAGCAGAAAGACCCACAACCTCCTCCTCTCCACATACACCTTTTCATGTTTCCTGAAATGCTGAGGGAGATTTTGCCTGAACAAGCAGAGATTTTGAACACACGTGATGGGCTCTTCAAGCGTGCCAAAGGTTTTGCTGTTATTACGCGTGGGCCAAAGCTCCCAAACTTCCCATCTGTGGTGTGGGGACTGTACCGTACCTGTTCACATTCTTTCTTTTTAAAGGCAGATCTTGCAAGGCTTTGATATTTCTGGAGTGCAGACAATACTGCTCCAGCAGCAGCACTTTTGCCAGTATAACTGTCTCAGCTTTGTTTAGAAACTGCCCAATATGTTAATTATCTTCTTTACCTCTGTGGCATTATACTGTCAAACTGTACAACAGTCTTTAGAAAATAAAAGCTAACACCCTAAGCTGCTGCACCCGGCTCCCATAATATCTATTCACTGACAATGCCTGAGCTGTCAGATCAGAAGCAGCTTCATTGGAATAAAGGTGGGCAGATGTGTGATAATGAGACAGAAGCATACAGATGCTAATATAACTGTTCAGCAGAGCAGGCTCGTCTTCGTTAGGCAGACCCAGGTAGCAGCTGCAGACTGTCAGACGCTGGAATGCTGCTTTCTCTTGATTCTCATTTAAGATCAGCTTCGTTCGCTGTCTGTCAGTGAACTTTTCCCTCACAGGAGCCTGGACCCCTAGGTGATCAGTCACATTTCGACATAACTAGATGTCAAAAGAAGTTTAAGTTGTATGACGAACTGTGATGCATTCCCTGTGCTGGCTGGCAGCCTCAGCCCTCCAAGGCGTCTTGTTAATGATCCACCTGGAAACTCTAGAGTATTTCCCGTATTTTGTTTTCTTATTAAAATACCGGCTAAGCCTTTGTCAATATCCATGTCAGCAACTGTAAGCTCAAGACAATATTATCACAAGCATAATTTGATTTAAAAATGGAATTGTGGACCTGTGCTGACCAAGCAGCAGGAGACACTCATGGAGCGAGCAGGACGCTCACTTTGTGTTGCTGTAATTTATCCTCATCAATTAAAACAAAACATTTCTGGTCTTCTTGTGGGCAGAGGCAGGGCACCGCGAGGCAGGTGAAATAAATTTTCCTGAAGTTGCCTTATGAAATGCAGCCAGCCAGCTCGCTCAGCTGATGAACACAACCAGGAATAAGGTAATGGAGAGCCTCTGTAGATGAGCAAACAATTCAAATACACGGGAGCTCGGAAACACAAATAACCCCAGATTGTCATTTCACATGCTGCTGAAACCTTTGAGCTGGGAGTCTGAACTTCACCAGCCTTTCATCTGTTGCTATGAGCTGTTTACCCACTCGTACTCCCTGGTTTCAGAGAGGAGACAGACTGAGGCTATTTTACATAAAATACGTATGTGTGCACACAATGCAGCAAACCTTCTCCTGCAATATTTGTGTGACAAGGCTTAATGTTACTTGGTGCTTAATCATGCCAAGCCAGTTTTTACTGTCAATCCCAGCTCCCTTCTTCTTACCATTTGAATTGCAACTTCTCAATTCTTGTTAAGATAGTGAGTGTAACAGGGCCAGGTACAATTAACAGGTTTCTTATGTTCTTAGATTTCTGAATTACAAGCGCACAAGGGAAAAGATTCAAAGATTTATGAAGTTCTTTATTGTCTGGGGTGGGAGAATTGTGAGATGCGCACCAGCCTGACGTTAGCGTTAGAGTTTTCACCCAATAACAACTATTATTAAATTAGCAGAATTGATCGAAAGTCTAAGGCAACTTGCAGCCTGATGTCTGTTGAAAGGAAACCTCAGTAGGGGGTTCTATCCACGTTCAGTCTGAGGTGTCCAGCATCTCTCTCCAGGGCTGTGGAGAGGGCCAGGGTACCACCCCATGCGTGTCTTGCTTTGAGCCAAGGGCGCTTTTGTTTATTCCCTTCCTACACAGGCAAATCCAGCTTTTAACAGCGAGGAACGGTAGAATCAGCAATGTTTCCATCTCTGCTTTCCCCGTATCAATATAATTCTTAATTAAACACTTCCTATGGCCGGTTTATTCTCACTAATACTTTCTAATATAAAACAAGATGTCTCCCCCTAGATTCTGGTATTTAGTAGCCTGAAGCTCATTAGTGCATGTGTTCTCACCCAGGAGTTTTAAATATTTAACTAGCTAGGATTCTTTCAAGAGGTCTTAACCTTATAATTTGTAATAACTTGGGGATCTCATATCTGAAGTGTAAGTTATTAAAAATGTTTCTTCCCTTCACCCTGCATTGATTTCCTACTTCTAGCAATCAAAGTAAGAGCTATTAGGCCAAACAACTGCAGCTGCCTATTTATTTCATTGTAGTAAAACACAAGTGATGATAATAGATTTCCTAATAGAGATTGATCTTCCACAAAAGCCAAAAACAAAGCATGCACAGCCTGGGTAGACAGTGTATTATGCATTCCGTACCACACGGTTAAAATGGTTCTGCTATAGAATCATATAGGAAGGTCCGCAAAAAAAATGGGTGTACTGACTGATATATCTTTGCACAGAAGCGTATCTCTTCTGTTGCTTGTAATGGCCTGAGCACGCGATACAAGTAAATTTTGTCTAAAAATTATCTAAGGACCACCTAATGTGCTCTGATGCTACTGAATGTCAAAAATGTCAGCGGCTTCCAGTAATGACTCTCTGACATAAACAGTAAGGGAGAAATATTACAGTTACTGAAGGAGTTGTGAGGACAAGCATGCATTTTCATGAGAGGTCTCTTTGAATGGCAGCAAGTACTCAAGCAGGCAGCTCTCCCTGCCAGTTAAGCTGGCCAAAGCAAGCGCTCTTCCCCTGAAAGACAATTAAAATGAGTTAAATGAATTAAAACGGCCCTGCACAGTTAAAACATGGTCAGAGGTTAGAAACAGTAGTATCTGGATTTATGAAAATCATGTGGCTGCCAAGCCCCAGAAATTGTGTGTAACAAGGGAGCCATTCAAGTAGTAACACAAACAGCTTTGTAAAATTGAAGGCAATATACATAATTCTTAATTTCTAGGAGATGGTTTTGTCAGCAGTTTTGCCATCTTAGGGCTTGGGTAATATACTAATTCTTTAAAACTTGATTTTTATCAAGTTGCTTTCCTGGGGAGAGAAATTTAAAATGTATTTATAAGCTAGGAACAGCAGGTAAATGAAATGCCCTTCATGTTTTTATGGTGGAAGAGATGACATTAGCTGGTTATGTGTGCCCATCACTCCTATTTTTTTCAGAAGCACCAAATTATGAGAGAGAGAAAAAAAAAATAGGTTGTACCTAAAACACGAAAATGTAAGAGCATTCCCTCCAGCTCCTTTGTGTGAGAAGATATTCACCTGCAATCAGTTATTTAGCTCAGCTGGTTTTGCAGGAGCAAAAGGTCTGCAGTAATTACTCTCAGATATTTTGGTATTAATCTCGCACTAGAAATCCCTGAACACTACAGTATACTTTTTTACCCATTTCATACGCAAAGTCTATCAGAAGGCATTTGTCTCCACACTCTTTATTCACTTTCAAAGGGTTAAACAGCCTATTTACAGGGCTGTCAGCAATCTGTATCCCAAATCATGAAAAAGTCTGGCCTAGTTTTGTTCAGCACGGAGACTTGTCTTCTTGGCCTGTTGTTGTTACCATCATGTAATATCCATGACAATCGTGTTGTGCTTTTTAGGGGCTCTGTAGTGCTAAATCTGAGGGGCCATTTTAAGCCAGTAAAGGGCTTTATTTATGTGGATTTGAAAGAGTCTTGTGAAGGGCCTTCCACTCAAAATCCTCTTCAGCAGGTCATCCTGGTTTCAAAAGGATTTAGATGCAGAGGCAGTGATCAGTACTTCTATCACGTTCTAATAGACTGACATGAGCATTTGTGCCTGAAAGACAGGGTGGGGGGGAAAGTGA
>VWYH01001054.1:0-12500 GCA_013399365.1 Pampusana beccarii | reverse complement strand
GTTTATTTAATCTAGGAATCTCTAGACTAAATTTACCAAAGGAAATTAAAGTAACTCCCAGTTGCCAGTGCATGAAGAGATACGACGCTATCGCTACGCACAATTAAATTACAGTAATTTCTTACAGCCAAACTGGTGGGCTACAGGTTGATAGTTCTACACCTGCAACTTTAAGAGATTCAGAAAACCACAAAGTTAATTCTGGCAGCATTTCTGTGCTGCTTCTCCTGTTTTGGAGTTTTCTGTTTTTTAAAAATTGCTAAACAAGTCCACTCACTTTTTACTGATTTTTTTTTTCCTTTAAACCAGGCTTTCTTGAAAGCCCCCACCCCCAAGGCACCTGTGTTACATTTTCACAGTGGAGTCTATATTTGATTTTAGCTAGAAGTGCAAATAAATGTATGACATTCTCCATTCACAAGACAAAACAAACCAGCACATTAGATTGGCACGATAAACAACTTCTGTCTTAAAAGACACCTCAGACTGAAAAAATCAGGACGGTTGCTGAATGTTAGAACTTTAACACAAGGTGTGTGGAAAATCTTAGAGAACCTGCCCGCAGCACACTTGACTCAAGGTAGTGCTGCTTGCCCATCACTTTCCTCAGCACTATATTTAGAAGGTAAAACTATATTTACAGTAAAGTATAGGGTAAAAAAACAAAAAAACCACCCACATTGGAACATTTATGACACCTTACAAAAAAAAGTTGCAACACAAATCATCTGGTAGGATAACTGTATGACTTTGGAAATCATTACTTTTCCTAATGTCTTTGCAGAAACAGAAGGCACAATAGAGCACAGAGAAGCTGGGATAAGGAAAAGGTATGTAAAAAGCTTCAATGTGCTGACTATACATTAATTAAAAATTACAAATTTAGCTTCATAAAGTACAGATGCTTGGGAACATAATATCTACCAGAGATATTGCGACAAAAATTACATGGAATTATGACTAATTACTGTATACAGAGGGTGTTTCACCTTATCAAATGGCATATTCACACACCCAGGAACTGATATAACACACAGTAAATACAGGAATCAAAATTCCATGCCACATGTTCCTTCTGTTATCACCTGTTTTGGATCTGAGGAACAGATCTATAGGGATGCTTTAATTACTACTGGTAATTGATTAGCAGATCGTAAACAATAGCAACTACTTAACTGCATTTTGCAAAACCTTCCCAAGTTCTGCTGTTTGTTTTTGTTTCACACTTGAACGATAACAAAACCTGCTAAGTGGTGTTGCAAAATTCACCAGCTTCAGATGGGTGGGCTGGGATGGAAAGTGCCAGGTTTTGATCTGTTTGCCATTCCAGAAGAGCAATGTCTTTCTTGAGAGACAGTGTCATGCTGGGCATCAAAACTTTACTGCCAAGAACTCAGTCAAAACCATTTTTTTAAATGAAAGTAAGGATTTAAAAAATTTTTTATATATATATATATGTATATACATAAATCTGGCTCCCTCTTGAAAATGTTCTATGCAGTCTAAAGTAGCAAAGAGATTTAATAAGTGGGAAAAGGAGAGAAATAAAACATTTTAATCAACTTTGTTGCTGTAAATAGAAGTAAAGGACCATTGAGAAACCAGTTGACATACTTTCACACTGCACCCTAGGTCCTCCAGAGAACTTTCAAGATTGAACCATCACACGCGGAGGCGCGAGCAAGCAGATGACTTTTTGTGCATTCTTTGCCTCGTGATGTTATTTCTATAAGAAAAAAGTGGAAGCTGAAACTGTGACAACTTGCACCGACCCATGGGAATGCAAACACCAATCTCCTGATAACACGCGGAGATAATGCACGTCACCACCGCAGCCAGCACGAGGACACTTGTCCTCACTCATTCTCTATCCACTCGATCACATTCCTGGCCACACTTCCCTATCTGTCCTTTCAACACCCTCCAGACACTCCTCCCCTCAAGTGCACAACTCGCTTGTTCAAACAGAACCGGGCAGCACAATTAGGCTTCCCTTATGGCAGCTGAACAAAACCCAAAAGCTACTTAAAACTGCTGTTCTAGGTCAGTTTTCCACACCCTGTTAGGGGAGCAGCCTTCCTTTTTCTTTCCAGAAGGAGTCTGGCCGTTGGCCTCCAGCTAGTCTGTCCTCCCACAAGACAGAAACACGGAGTTACACTCAGTCTGAAACCTGGAAACCACCCAGAGAACAGCACACGTGCAAGATGCCTTGTTTGCCATCCATTTTTCTATTGATAACTTCTCCATTCTCCTGAAACCGCGAGCTAATATCGCAGCCTATTTGCCGAATTAGCCCAGTCTCTAACATCACAAATAGCAACAGAATGCTTATTTTTTTTAATTCCTTGATATTTTTTCTGGATGCAGCTTCACAGCAAAAATATTCCAGTAGTGTTTTGAGTGGTGTTGTAGGGGAGCTGGAAAAAATGCTGAACAAAAGCAAGAAACACCAACAAGAAAAATCGTGTTTCATCTTCTGCCTGGTCTAAGAATGGAGAATGGGAACAAGGGAGAGAGAAGGGGAAAAACGCAAACTGAAAATATTTCATTTTGCAGAAATGTATCTTTTTTTAAATAAAAACACTGACAGTCAAGGGAAAAAGAAAACACTTTACGTATGCAATTTTCCTTTTCAGAAAACACCTACTAAGCTCTGATTGCACTTAATTCCTTAGAATTCAAATAAAATTGTGTTAGATCAAATTTAATACTGAGATTAATTAACTTAGAGCATTTTATATTGGTTCCATTCAGCATTGACATTATAGCCATTGAAAATGTGTTACCTTTCAGGTGCTTACCAGCCAGGCTAAAGCAATTGGTATTGCCCATTGGACTCCAGTGCAGGGAGAGCTTCTCCTGTATTTGACATCATCTGAAGTGAAGAGGGAATCATTTGTCTCTGTTTTCCCCTCAGATAATGTCTTCCGCCCCTTCCCTTGAGATGATACCTTGAATTAAACCATTTTTTCTGGCAACGAAGAACTCAACCTAATGCCTGCTGGATCCACGAGGGTGGATTTCAAGGGGTGTCGGGAGGACCGGGCTTTCTCAGCTGGGCCACAGACTCATTGCTTTCAGCTGCTGATTTTGTCTTCTTCTCAGGGTCTACTTACCAATGAATTTCCAGTAGGGATACAGAGTTCACATTTTTGACAACGATGTCACTAATCTTAAATCTTTTTAGTATAATTTTTCTTTGAAGAACCTCCCTCCCTCCCCTGCCAGCCTGCTACTATTTATCACTTGTGTTGTGGCTTCTAGGTAGCGTTGCACACAGCACAGTGAATTACTCTGATATTCATCTCAAGAGGCAAACAGTATGATTTGTTACTTACCTGGTGCCAGAATGGATGAAAACCATGAGGAATAGGATACACATTTTAACTGGAAAAAAAAAAATAACTTAGAAAGAAGTAGTTATTTCAGTTAAACCTTAATCAGATGTGCTGTTGTGGCACATGCCAAATTCCTGGACAAGCAAGAAAAACAACCCCCAAAGTCTAATATCAACCATAGGAAGAAACATCTTCACAGAAATTAATACCTTTTTCTTACAGCACATTTTGTGGGTGCAGTTCAAAACACTGCTTTTCTTATATACAATTGAATACAGTGACCAATTTTCACAACACAAATTATGCTATCAATTTACAGTCTCTGCTCTAAGAAAGGTATTTTCCTTGCACACCAGCTATAAAAGTTAAGTCACCTAAATTACACAGATTGATCTGCCTGTGGTAGAAATTGCAATTTAAACCTATTTATCTGAGACTATGCTATTGCACCTGTTCTAACCTCTAGACAAATTACTACGTAATCCAGTGTCTGCTAATAAGGTATTCACAGACTCTAAAACTGGAAATACAACCCCTTTTGCCTAAAATCCTTCAGACCGATCAACCCTTAGAAAACACCCCTGGAAAACAGCTCTGCTACATAACTCAAAGGTCAGCAAGCTCCAGGGAGAACATACACTGGGTTTAAGGGCAGTAAAAGACAGAGACCTTTAACTAAATAGTAACAAATGAAGAATACTAGCTGATCCAGTCTGCAGAGACAGAATGAAGAATGAAGGAGGACAGATGTATTTTGGGGGCTGGTGGCTGAAAACTCCCTTTTTATTTGTAGCTGGTGCACAGTTTGAGAACTTTGAGAGCAGCCTGCAAGCAAAGCGTACCCTGAAGAGAACAAGAGAGCAAGAACCTGCTTTGTGCTCTTACAGAAAGTTCTGCAATAGTCTTCAGACATTGCCCTGGTGGCACACACTTCAGTAATCCAAATCAAAAGGTAAAACCCAAGAATAATTTTGGAATGGCTCATATACAAATTCAAATCACTGCAAAATCCAAGGGTGATCAGTTTTGCTGTCAGGGGTTTGTTAAGATTCCTCAGTGTGGGGGAAGCAGGAATTTAATTTCTCTACCTTCCGTTGGTTGATTCCACCAAGCCAGCTTGCTGGACACCTCCTGCTTACATCTCGGGTTGAAGCACAACCAGGGGAAGCGCTTGGCTGCCAGAGCCCACCTCCCAACAGACACTCTGGACACATACAGTGAGCACACACATTTCCAGAACACGAGCCCTCCTGGCCTGCAGGCCGTGGTCAGCAGGAGGGGACGACAAAGCAGGAGCCTGTGGTGCATGACAGCGGTCGGGGCAAATTAACAATTGCCCGCTCTATTCACAAAGAGAAAAGAATGGAGCCATTCAAGAGCAAATCCATCTGTCCCTGGGAGGGTTCACAAGAGTGTCAGAGAAACCTCACGGTCAACAGTCTCCAGGTGCTGGCACACAGGAATTCAGCACAGTCAGCGCGGATACTTGCTGTCTGATCCACTGGCAGAAGCTCTGCTGTCAGGGTGCTGTGTCCACAGCCTGTGTGCTTCCAGGCTGAAGAGGACTTGAATCTCCTCGAGGGCTGAAGGTCTCCACAGCGCTACCTTTGCCAAAAAGCAATGTGGGAAACAAGGGGCAAGGCAAACCTCTTGCCATTATCATGACAAAGTGAGGGTTTCTTGGACATGAAAGAAACAACTGCTTATTTAACAGTTGACCAGTTACTATATTTCCACACAAAAGGCACTAACAACATAGGTAAGGAAACACCATTAGAACATCTTCATTAGGAACCTAACCAATGCCTTATTTAAGTCTTTAGATGAACCTGCCTGTGTTCACAAACTCTCTGAACAGGTCTATGAATTAAGACAGTGAAACATAAGCCAGCTCAGTACATCTTATGTCTGCATTAGCTGTGATCACTGGGACAACTCTCAACGTACGAATCACAAGTAACTGCATGCAGCGATGTCTGCCCATATTTGCAGAATGTGGGACAGACTTTGTGGAGCTTGATCTACCTCAGGCGTCTCAACAGATGCTAAGTCACGTGCTAGAGATAACACATCAACTGTCGACATGGCTAAGTCGGTGCTCACCAGGGCACGGAAGAGAGGAGGACAGTATCATGAATATCTGTACAGTTGCTTGGAGTGATGATCTCAATTTACCACCCAAAGGAGTGATACCACCATTTTTTCCCCTTTCCTATCCTAATTTAAGAGAAACCAAGTTTAAAAAGCCTAGAAGAATGCAACACACCTCTGGCCTCCTTCAGGAATAATTTCAAAGTGTCCAGGGCAATCTATGCCACTCCCTGAGTGGAAGCCAGCAGGCACTCTTCATAGACCACATGTATATTCAGAGAGCTCCAAACGAAGTCCAAGCCCAAGGAATTCTGGGCATGCACTTATTTCTCCAAAGCAGATTTAATATTGCTCACCATGTAGAAAATGCAAACTTATTTTTCTACCAGCCTCTCTAGTTCCTAGCGTAACTTCTGAGCATGAGGTCATAAGCCTGGGGAAAGACAATGAAAACCTTCTTTGGTTCCTCTTAGGTCATGCATTTTGCATTTTTATTTTTTATCTTATAACTGCTGCCAATGAATTACGATAATACAGATTAAGAGGGTCAATTAGGGGTTACTGTGCCACTAACTGAGAAAATAGTGGTGTATCAGGCCATAGAAAATATATGAAACAGTAGTCTTCTTCCATCTCAAATCTCTATGGATTCAGTATTCTCCTAGAGTATTCTCTTCCCTTTACTCCTTCAAGAAGTGAAATCCAACCTCTCCAACTAAGTTGGGAATTGTTATATACCATGTTCAGTCTAAACCAAAATGACTATACTAAATAGTCCCACCTTTTGTTTGTTTGGTTTTTTTTAATATGACAAACCCAAGACTCATGCCTTGCCTTTTCTTTTTTCACTCGAAGATTTGCTTACAAGTGCTGGCAAGATATGTAGAGAAGTGAACCAAAAACTTAAAAGTATGATCCTGAATACTAGCAGCAGCATCACAGTTAGTCCTCCCATAGTTTTTTTTGGGAACTTTTCACTCCCTTCGTATTTCCAGCAAACCAACTGGCTTAGCAGGAGCAGCTGATCCATTCAGTCAAAACGTCTCTCCAAATCTGAGGAGGTCCAAGCCCAGACATTTCCCAGCTATTTGCACACAGTCCTACTGTGTGGGGTCGTAAATCCATTTTAAGGAATATTTTTGCGTGGGGGTTCCTGTTGTGGGTTTAAGAGCTTTTGAGAAGGGTTGTTGTCCTTCTGTTGTTGAGCTTCTTGTGGGGCAACGCGATGGAGTCGCAAAGATACACAGACTACGTGCCACAGCGAAGGGCAGTACTACGGTAAAACATCTTTTTCAGCAGTTACGGCTCTTCTTCTAGGCAATAAGGAAAGGCGAGTGCAAGGCTGATGCAAGAGTAATCCATCAGCTAGGAGCAATATTTAAAACTCACTTTCACAAAGGATGAGATTTCAGATGGGATGGAATAAACATTGCCAAGGACACTAAATTCCAGCTGCTTACCCCAAACTGGCCACTACAGCTCTTGAGTATGTCTCACATTTTTCACCATTAAATGGAAAGAGCTAATAAAAAAAAATACCAATAATCAGAACATAAAAGTGTATAACGAACGTAAAATAACACATTTTTCTTTCTTAATGTTTCGGCTGTCTGAAGAATAGTTTTCTGGTGTAAAAGAGATAACTATATATCTTCTGATTTTATTGGCTGCAGATTAACACTAATTATCATAAAAAATTACTACCACTAATAAAAATTCTATTATAAGTTACTTATAGTAATCTCTAGGGTACTATACTTAGCTTAGAAAAGATCGTAATTACACTGCATTACGGGGAGAATTTGTTTCCTGAAGCAGCTTTAACACTGTCTGTTTCTTTTAACACTTTAAAGTTGTTGGTTTTCTTTTTTTTTTTTCCTCTTTCCCTTTTCAGGTCAAATGTTGCCTGTTATTTTCACTGTGCAGGATGTGATTTTATCCCAGAATAATGATCCATCTCTGTTGCAAGTGACGCAAATGAAGTTTTAAAATCACAAATATCTGGGTGGGTTTCACCTCCCGAGGGGGTTAGCGCGTCTCAATGGAAGGATGCATAAAAGGGAAGACCGAACACTCTCCGCCCAAAGGGAAACGCATTCTGTATAAAATTGCTGGAAGCTAGTGGGTGTTCACAAAAAATACAATGTTCGGATTTTATTTGACAAGACAACAATTGTTATTTTCCCTTTTAGATACTTTGCATTTTACCATCTGTGAGGTTGATGACTCTTAAATGACCTTAAATCATACTGCTGGTAATGGCAGCGGTTACAGGCAAATGTGGGGTTGCGTGCACTACCTGCATTGGACTGAACATCAAATTAAACAGCTTTACTTTGATAGCTGACGCTGTAGTAAATAACCTCAAAGTCCAACTAATTAAAATAAAATTGAAACAGTGGCCATTTCTTTTAGAAAGGGTTTCAATGCTTCAATAGCAGGGCTAATCAACATCTTAATTAACAGTCATATAAAATGAAATAGCCCATTTGAGTTGCTTTAAAATAGACAACTTATTTATGCAAAGACTAGTGGCATATTAATTGCTAACACTAAGGAAAAAATACGCCTTTGAGCTTTACAGCTTCCTTTGCAGCAAAGGATTTGAGAACTAAATTGTGAAAAAAGCGTATTACAGTAGTTAATTTTATGACAGACATGAACCAGAGGCACAAGCGAATGTGGGAAAGTTTTGTGGTGTGTTTTGTTTTTTTAGTTAGTTTTTGTTGTTTTTTTTTTTTTCAAATGAGATTAATTAATCAAAGTAGCCTCGTAATATTTCTATTCCATTTAAAGTTAAGCTCTCAGCGTTTAGTCCTGGGAGACACTGACCACACTGGCTGTGATCCAATAAAACAGTTAATTACACGCATCATCCCACTGAGAGCAACTGGAGCTCGTGTCCATGCTCTTCAGTTTTGGAGGGCTCTGCTCGGGACCCTGCAGGACTGAACCTTCTCCCTGACCCCAAAACGTGGCCATGCACTCAGAACTGACCCAGGCAAACAACCAAAGGGCTACTCATTTGAGTAAGCATTTCCAGGATCAGGTCCCAAATGACTCATCTCCTCCAATTAGTCTGCTTCAGGTTCTATCTTAAAATAGCTTTCATTTACTAACATGGGCGAGAAAGGAGCGGCAGGGAGGAATTAAGTTTCCTTCCCTAATTACTTTACTTTTGTTGACATCTTGGAATAAGTTTTTACTTTCAGAGGAGAAGAGTTGATTTACACTACAGAAAGAGCACGGCAAACATGAGAAAATTATTTGCCCTTCCTCCTGCCAGGCATCCATTTCCTTTTCACTGTTGCTAACAATGCGCTAACTATTTATGCATTTGTCAAAGGATCCCAACATAAGAAAACTATATTTAAATCGCCTCACTACAAAGTGAAAACACAAGGTAATGATTCAGACTCTATTTAAGTAATAATAATATTTGTACAGACTGCCTGGCGAGCGTGCTGGTAGGTGGCAGGAGCTCAGTACAGTCCTGAAGGGTCAGCAGTAACAAGAAATCTGAAATAGCATTTAATTTTCTTCTTTAAAAAATAGCTTTTAACTTAAGACCCTGAAATATGCACAAGAATGTGTCATTTCCCCTGATTAAAGCCTGATTTCACTGCATTTTTCAATGAAGCTGAAAATGAGGCGGCTTTATTTTCAGAAGGAGAGTCTGAGGGCCTTGCAAGTGCCCAAGACAGAAATTTATTTGTCTACATGCAATGACTTACTTTGCTTATTTTGCAGGTTTCCACCCTCAGTCATCGGTTAGAACAAGAAATGGAAGCCAGGCTGCCCAGCCCAGCGCTGAGGACGGGAGGAGGTGGAACCAAACCGGGACGCGGGCCGCGCAGAGCTGCTGGGACCGGGGCGCATCGGCACGGTGACGAGGTGACGCGCTGTGCCGGCTCCACCAACCACATCAACCCCTCTGCTCTCAGCCCGGCTCTTCTCACCAGCTATGTCTTTGCATAACCTCTCCCTCAAAAGTCTAGAAATCAAATAGAGCGCCCAAACATTTTGACAATTTATGTAAAGCCTACACATATAATAGAGTCAACGTGTCTTATGCAAACAATAGTGTCTTTCACTGGATTCTTGAGAGGATGGACCAAAACACTGATGCTTATGTGCCCCTCATTTTGGCCACTGAACAAAGCATTTCGTACTCAATTTAAGGACAGATTTGCAATCTGTTTAGGAAGGCTGATTGGTAGAAAGAACATATTCACGCATGGAAAGAGTCACTTCTACCTGCCTCCTCAAGCAGTACTCACCTTTTGTTTTACAAACTGGGTAACTACAAACAGTCTGAAGTACCTGTTGTACCCCTAGGTTGTCTGGAAGTCTGACCCTCTGAAATCCGTATTTTCTACAGCAGATGACAACTGCAGATAAAAATACAGACCCGCCAAACTCCTCCCCATCTCACCAAGAACTGTGAAACCAACAAAATAAGCACCATCACTCAACCACATAAACACATCTAAATGACAGCACTAACTATATTGGCAGAGCACCATTTTGTTAGCTCCTGTTCACATGTCCTGTTCTAGTTCTGTTTTCTATGCTGCAATTATTTAGATTATCCTTTTTCCGTGTTCATTATGACGCTCCATTTTCTTTCTCAACTTTCATAAGGACACTAGAATTCTTCAGCTAAATAATAGCAACATGTTAATACTGGTGGGCAAGAAATGTAATAGAGGACAGAATAGCTTTATTAGCTACCAAATCTGAGCTCGAGAATGAATTAATACTTTTCTTTTCTTGGTACAAACACTCAAAGCCTTAAGTATCTTATGGGGTTTAAACAATAACTGGAAGACTATGAACTAGCAGCGATTCTATTAAAGCTTTGCCCCAAATGAAAATTAAGACTTATTCTCTTCCTCTTGTTGGGGAATGAACACTTCAATACCATGCGTGTTTTTCATTTAATGTATATATCAATATACTTTTAAAAGCATTATTTCTCACAGGAAAAGCTGTGCCTGGGCAAGATCATTCTGATTAGGTACATACAGCTTATCCAAAAGCTTGTAACCCTCATACATACCTGGGTACTGGTATTTCACACAGTGAAATACTTTATCTTTTCCCCTGACCAAAGAGAAGCAGCAAATGAAATACACGGATAATTCAAAACACCGTTCATTTTCCAGCAGATCAAATGCAACGTGACCTAATGTAATGGTCTGTAATAAACAAACTAATATGGAAGAAGCAGGGAGAGAAGTATTTTTCTTGTTCTCTCAGGAAAAAAAAAAGACACATATATCAAAATCCCCAAATGCTAAAAATATCTTATTGAGGTAGGTACTGACTCTTCGATGGAATATTAATTCCTTCAACGTATTTTAGTTTGCTCTAAGCATTTTGCAGTTAGCAGTACAATGCTATTCACACGATGTGAAAACCTATCCTGTTTAAGAAAAATTACACGAGGATTTTACATCACCTTTTTCTTTTTTTACCCGTAGTAAATCACAGTGATATCAACAGAGATCCTGACAAAAAGAAATCCCAACCCTCCAACACAATGCTTAATTGCAAAATACAGCCTGCCTGTAAACTTAATCTTACCTCAATCCAGTTATGACATGAAAACATTGTGCAACATATTTCTACATTTTTAAGTGTGAATTTCCCCAAATCATGACTTTACGAGTTAGAGGAAGAGAAATACAGGAGCAATTCCCCCTGGAGCTGCCCTGGTGCCCAGGTAAGTGCTGACGGGTCTGACCCGCTGTGGTGGAGCGGAGCTGCATGGCAGGCTGTGAACTCCTGCAGAACATCTATCGCTTGCTTCTTCTCCTTCGGATGCAATTTTATTAACTTCAGAACAAATCTGTAGAAATCTAGCTAAGCTAACAACACCAACAGGGCCTTTGTTTTGATTGCTGATTGAAAGATATTACATCTGATTCTGATGCGAATGAATTTACATTGATCCGCTGTTACGCATGGTGGTTGGAGGCAAGGTGGGACCATTCCCAGCTTTGCTTGGGCTGAGATCCTCCCAGCTGCTTTCTACATAATGCAAAACAAACACATTAGCTTGTAAGAAGTGGAATGTTTTCCCAAGGCCTCTTTCCCATATTGTTAATTAACTGAAAACTCATTAGTTTTCAAGGGGCTTCCTCAATAAGTCGGGAGTCACATCCCGTGTCACGCCATATAGAACCCCCCAGATTTACTCTGCGAGCATGTGCCACTTGCTTTCGAACACCCGCCTTCATGCCTAGCTTATGCTTAATTCAAGTTTTGCACCCTCCGGCTTTGTTAACTTCTCACCAATTCTTGTCTTAAATGTCCCAAGCAAAGATCTCAAACTTTATTTACCTTGTAACCTGTCACCGTGATAAAAAAACTAAAGCCTTTTCCAACGTTCAAGGAAGAGACAAGACTTGTTTAGTTTTCCCTGGCAGCTACTTCTGCTTTGCAAACCCCATTCAAACGCAGACAGTTACTTTTGAAGACTGAGAGTAGGTGTTAAATTGAGATTATGGTAAACAGCAGATTTCTTTGGTTGGTGAAGAAATTATTTCATGAAGACACAAGAGAATTAAGCAGAGTTTCATGTCACTTACTGTATGTGCTGATCAGAGAGTGAATGATGAGTTTCTTGCTGTGGACAGCTGCTCTGTGGAACACTGTGCAGGCTTCAGGCGGAAAAAAAATAATAATCATGCTTTAAAATGGAAAAAAAACCCACCCCAAACTTCTTAGCCCTTTTGTGTAAAAAATAAACAGATCTTTCTTGCCAGATTTATTATTCTATTTACATGCTGCCTGAATGTGTCTAAAAACATTTTGAAATTTTTTTCTTCTGTATCTCATTTCACTATCACTGTGACAGCTTGCTTCTGTCAAAGAGAAAAGACCGTCTTTCTCTTTATTATATTCACCAGTGCTGAGATCTAGGACTTTCTTAGTCTACAGGGAATGCCACTTTGGTTGATGAAGTCTATATCATTCTAGCTGTGTTGGGTACCAAGTTATGAGTATGCACAAGAGATTTTAAACATTACTACTATAGTGTATATATATTAGTATACATATATA